>JAQGBJ010003255.1:0-13275 GCA_034698345.1 Sphaeridia pumilis
TCCAAAATCTCTGCATGGATACCCGTTCTGCTCCCTATTTCTTGGACCCGGAAGCAAGGGATCATTTCAAAATCTCTACAAAGGAAAGGAGATGTGTAAGACAAGGTAGAGCAGATGGGAAGGATGTGGGTTGGATCCCATCTCAGAAGGACCATCTGGCTGTCTGTCGCAATCACAGGCATAATTTTAATGTTGCATGTCCATAAGGAAAAAGGTTCTTTGGTCGTAGGCCGACCGAGACCTTGAAACACATGTTGGGAAATGCTGAAATGAAAAGGTCCTGCTGTAGCTGCGTTGGATTCTGTAGGCAAAAGTGTACCAAAGTAGGGAAAGAAAGCAGGAAACTTGTCTCCCTTCACTACGTCAGTCCTTACGACTTACGACACTACTGTAAGGATATGCGCCGTTTCTATTCCAAAACTCTATCGATTCTGGCTGCTCGAAACAGTTGTTTGTGTGGATCCCTAGAAACACGTTTCCAGGACCGTGTAAGTAGAGCGAGAGCGCCGTGCATGGCATGGCATGACTATCCGTCTTCGGTCTATTATGATTCATCTGACATATTTCCCTTGGAGAACTGTGAAAATTGTGTAACACGCATCGCATCAGAATGAAGCTCAACAACAAAACAATTTCACAATACCGCAATCGGTAGTGATCTGATAATGTGACCGTGAAAGTTGGTGCCCCCAAAACTTCAAAATGGCAGGCTCAGCACCCAGTTCGAAAACAAACTCAGGGATGAAAAAGCAACTGCTAAACGACTCAACTTCAAAACAAAAGTCTCAACTTCAGTCACCCAGGTCATCATCAAGCTTCAAGTCAACAGCAACGAGTAAAGTGCGCGAGTACATTGCACGTGTCAAACAATCAGATTTGGATTCAAAGGCAAAACTTGGCAAAAAACCGAATATCTCCTTGAGTCTGGAACAGCTGTACGAAACGGACGGAGGAGAAGGACCAAATTCTAGTTTATTACCGGCCTCCAGCACCGATGTCAACCTCAGTCAAACACTGCGAGCTTTGAAAGAAAAGGACAATTTGATACTTCAACTTCGTCAAAGTTGCAGTGAACTGTCAATCAGATGTGCCAATGCAGAAAATACTATCGACGAGCTCAGGTTTGCTAGAAGAGGGCCAATTCGGGGAGGAACTGTGGCAAGTCATCAGTCGACGGTCAGCCGGGATTTGTACAACCCACAACGTGTTGTCAGTCGCAAGGATGCTTCAGTAGAGACTGAGTCGGAGGTTCTTGAAGAAGTTGAAGCTTCTTCAAATGTGGATTGGCTGGAGAAGGTCAGTGGAAAAAGTTACAATTGTTAGTGAATAAACTAGTGGCCACTATGTTTTCAAAGGATCTAAAATGTATATCATTGCAGGTCCACAACTGGAAAGCCGACATTGGTTGCTACAACGCGAGCCATGAGGAGTCCTGCGGTGACAGTGGTTTCCGAGGGTCTGAAATGGAACTTTCGAGGCTAGCTCTTCCTGGACCTTCAAACCGTTTGGATCCAGTTGTTTCTGTGGTGGTTGGAACCCAAACTGACTTCGCACCAGCAGCTCCTAGTGTCTCTGTTGATAGAAACAATAGTAGTAATAGCGGAAATGATATTAGATTAGGAGAGGACCGTCAATTTGAAGAGTCTTCGAATTTCAAAAAACTAGACGCCATTTTACAAGACGCGACGGTACTGGCTAGACGAGTCAAAGCGAAATCTCAAAGACTGGCTGAGCTGTTGAACGAATGATCTCTAAACAACTTAAGGAAACTTATTTAACGGAGAAGGTCTTTCATTTCCGAACTTATACACAGTAAAACAAGACACAATTATAAATAATAACCTCAGTATTTTTGTACAGGGTAAATCAAACATCTAAAATATGCTGGCAACTTTGAACTTATAGTTTTTTTGCTACAAAGAAACGTTAGATTCTATTGAAAAAAGGTCACAACAAATCCGCATGACCACCTTGCTCAGAGCTAGTGAAGCATGAAAACATTTGGTTAGTTGGAAATAGTTGGTGGTAGGAAGTTCTGATGAGTCGAAGTTGGTTACGAAGTAACTGGTTCTTTCGTCTGGAGCTCTCTAACGTTTCCATTAGTTCTTCCATCCTTGAGTTGTACTTGAACACGATCTACAAGAATCAAAAATCAAAGGTAAGCTGTTCATTGAGATTGATCTCGAACGACTGATTTGTTATGAATGTTTACCTCGTCTTTTGATTTCTTGTAATGAAGAGCCTGCTTTTTTGCGTGTTCCAACTTTTGCTCCAGTTCTATTATTTGCCGATCTGTTTGATTTGATCTTGCAACGCTCATGTTTGATTGAATAGCTTTGAGGACGTTTTCAGTAGTGCAACATTGCCTAAAATCAAGATTTATTATGTTTCATTTTTTGCAGACTTCCGACAGAATTAATTTTCAATGGCTTACGTCGTCATCATGGCTCCTACTTCGTCCAGTCTTCCCTTCAAATGATGGTTTTCGCATTCAGCTAGTCGTAGTTTGTCGGCTAGTTTTTGTACCATGAGATTTTGGTCCTGGAGCTGGAAAAATATGCATGAAAACGATAGATAATCAATGTCCGAAAAACCGTCTAATAAATTATTATCTTTGATTCTCACAGAAACCTATGTACAACTCACCTGTTTTTCTAGTTTCAAATTTTGAACGTCTTTACAAGCATTGTCCTTCTCGAAAACGGCAATTTTGCTAAGACACTGGGCCAGTTTCATTTCAGCCATGTGAAGAAGTTCAGGAAAGGAACCGAGATCATCCAGCTTGTCGTTCATATTGGATTTCAGAAGTTTGAGATCCAGACTGTATTGTTCTTCAACTCGTTTCAGTTCATTTTCCAGAGTTTTGACAGTATCTTGTTGCTCGAATATCTTCTCTTCTAGTTTCCGACATTGGTCGTTGTTGTTCAAAGAAGGCAGAGGCTCGGATGCTACCCGAGTGGCTGCTACTCTTGGCGCTGCTGGAGGAGAAGATACTGGAAGCTGTTGGGAATACAACCTGTCCAGTTGATTCAGGTCCAATGTCTCGGCTGGCTCCTGGTTAACTTGAAAACGTGGTTTCTGATGGCTTTCTGCGACGGCATCATGGATGATTTGATGTTCATTTTCAAAGAGCTTCAGGTACTGCAGGACTTGGTCTCTGAGCTGTTTCAAAGTATCGTCTTTGGAGCTTCCCTGGAAGAAATACGGTAAGTTAAACGCCACCAGAGGGAAATTGGGATTCAAGTACCTCTTTGGCTCTGGAAGCATAGATTTTGAGTTGTTCTAGCAGGGCTGCAGACTTGTCTCCCAGGGAATTGGCAAATTCAAAATGTTCCGTCAAATGCGGGTTGTGGTTTCCTGATCGATTGGTTTGTTTCCATAAGTTGAGAATTTCGCTCCGTTTTCTTGTTAGGCATTCCGACTGTGTCACAAACGATTAATGGAGAAAGAAACTATTTGGAGTTTTGAAAAAGCTTTCGCTACTCACAACATTAGCGAAGGAATCCTTGGATTGTAGATGGTGATCTTTGATGTGGAAGGGTTGCGACCGAGTATCTTCTTTGGTCATGTTGGTATCATTATTCCTTGGAGGACCATCTTCACTCTCGGCTTCTAAAGATTCGACAGAGGATACGCAACTCAACGAAGATTCAGCGTGGAAAGATTTCCAAACATTCTTGGTGTATGAAGTTTTCTCCTAATAAATTACGAATCAAGAATCAATTTAAAGAACCGTGAAAGCGTGCAAAATATTATGGATTCGACGTACCCGCTTGAACAAAACTTTGGCTTCTTTTGGATTCCCTGACCTGTCGTCCTCGACGGGCCGGTTGACGTGGTTCATTGCGAAAATGAAGCACAGAATTAAAAGGCAAATTGTTAAAAGTGCAGGGTTCGAAGGTAAGTTCTTTTTGTGTTTACGTGCAAGAAACTTGGAAGAAATCTGCTACCGGCTTCACTATGACAACGACGGCTAAACGATGAGAGAAAAGCGGAGAAAGTCAGAGGCATTGAATCTGGATTTGCTCTATGGCTCTTCTGGGGCTCCCGCGCGAAACCAAAAATTGGTGGGATTTGTGGGCTGGCCACATTTCATTGTTTTGTCGTCGGTGTGTGAAAGTCTGTTGAATCGAATTCTTGAAGGTCATCCACGCAATCCTTTCATAGTTTTGAAGTGTTTTGTTAAGATTCTATTTATTTCGAAAAATGGACATCGAAACAGTGTCACGGCTTGACGATCTATCATGTTTTACGTACGATACGGTGACGGAAATTTCGAAACCAGGACCTTCCAAACGGGCGTATGCAGGTTTGTGAAAACGTAGTTTGTGTTTGTGCTATTTGCTGTATAATAGAGTTGTAATATTTAATTTTCTTCAATTGGGTTGAAATAGAGCACCTGGTCTCGATTCCAAAGAAACCAAGACTGGAAGATTCTACCAACTGGGAAAAGGACAACGTTGAACAACAAGATGCCGTATTTACTGATTCCGATGACGATAATTTCATTGTTGAAGAACCGGTGGTCAAGTATAGACGTGTCCTTCGGCACATTCCGAATATACCGTACATTGGGGTGACGAGTAGTGATGGCAGTAGAGTCTACCTAAGGCTGCTGGACCAAGGCCTTGGTGATGCCCCATTGGGCGAGACCAAAAAGAAGTCGCTCAATTTGCTTTCTGTAGGGTTCTATCAGTTACGAGAGCAAGCATCACAATCGGTAAGTACAGACAGCGTATTTGACGATTATTGCACGGTTATCTATTTGATTGGTGTTTACAGAGAAACAAATTTCACGAGACTATGACTGACGTCCTGAATATTGAGGACCTGGGATCTCTAGGTGGTGTGGGCACAGACTTGTGGGTAGAAAAGTATCGCCCAAAGTCATATATGGACCTATTGAGCGAGGAGGTAACACGGAATGTTTTGCAAAAAAGGGTGCTTGTGAAGATCATGTTGTAATGAAGTGGTAACAAAATTTATTTTCAGACTCTGAATCATAACCTACTTCATTGGCTCAAACTCTGGGATAAGACAGTATTTGGCAACGATTATCTTGCGAAACACAAGGAACTGAAAGGAAAGTATGCATCCTTAGGTAAGCTGAATCTGAATAATGTTTTACTTTTTGCGGTTTTGTGAGATGCTGGAGTATAGTTTTGGATTTTGCAGAGGCGAAAGAGAAAGAAAAATTTTACTTCAATCAAGTCACTCACGCTGAAGATGATGCTTATGACGAACTTGGTCGCCCTAAACAGAAGATTGCGCTGCTGCATGGTCCTCCAGGTTTTGGAAAAACGACATGTGCTCATGTCATCGCCAAACATGCAGGTTCGAATTCGTTGTTTAATTTGATCATGCAAGAAGGGACGAAATGTTGCAAAGTTGTTCTGAATTCCAGGGTATAAAGTTGTGGAGCTGAACGCGAGTGACGATAGATCGGCAGAAATTTTTAGGAAAACTTTAGATTGCTCCACACAGATGAGACCTGAGGTATTCCATGATGGGAGACCAAATTGCTTGATCATAGACGAAATCGATGGTGCTCCAGGGGTAAGCTACTGAACTTCGAGATATTACTTGTATGATTTTGTATCCTCTTTACCTAAATGCTTCCCTATCGACTGTAGGATGCCATAAATGTACTCGTGGACTACATTACTGGGAAAGCTACTGAGAAAGGGAAGGCCAAAAACAAAAAGGTTTTGAAGCGGCCCATCATCTGCATTTGCAATGATTTGTTTGCTCCTGCCCTCAAGAATTTAAAACCGTACTCATACGTGATGAAATTTCAGCCCGTCAGTGTCAATGCGTAAGTTTCGTTCAAAAGCTGACATAGTGCACTTTGTTCGTTGCTGATGTATCTTAACGAATCTTTCTTTTGTGGTTCAGCCTAGTAGACCGTATGAAGGACATTTCCATAAAAGAAAAGCTCAACATGGATTCTACCTCGCTGCATACCCTATGTGAGCGAACGGAATGTGACCTTCGTTCTTGTTTGTCCTCGCTGCAGTTTCTGACGAAGTGCAAGACTGGAAGTGACATAAAGAGTATCCTCAACAAAATTTCTCGACCAGACAAATCCAAAGGAATATTTTCTGTTTGGGACGAAATTTTCTTCCTAGCCCACCAGTAAGATAATTTAAATCTTTGAGTTGAAGCGAGAACGAACGGCTTGTAAGAAAGTTTGCTAACATTTCCAGGAAGAAGAATATTGATGGTGATGACACTAGTAAACCAGCTATTCGTTTTCAAAAGATCCTGAGAACTGTCACCAGCTTTGGAGACTATGGAAAGCTGTTTAATGGGTTTTTTCAAAATTATCCTCAAGTGAAATTACGAGACTCGTCAATGCAATCAGTAAGTAAATTAGCATAACCTTCGATCTTTGCATTTTGTGTTTTATACTAACGAAACGTTGGTTCACAGATCAGCAGTGGACTGCAATGGTGCCAGTGGTATGATGAAATTCAAGCAAAAATCGATCGGACGCAAAACTACTCTCTGTTACCGTATCTTCCAATGTTTTTCGTGGATGCTCATTTCCGATTTGCTACACGCAACAATTTCAAACTGAGTTACCCCAACTTGGAGGTAACATTTAAATTCAACAGATTGTACTGATCTTGTCTTGGGAACATCTGATCGATATTTGTCACCTTCTGAATTCCAGCACATCTCGAAAACAACAAGGGCCCGTCAAGTCATCAACAGTTTGCTTGCAGACATCTCTCCTACAGTTGGAAAGTTTGTTAGCGAGAATGTACTTGTCTTGGACATTATACCTAATCTAATGGTCGTCATTCAACCTGGAACAATTCGACCGGTACGTTAAAGAAAGGTACATAAAGCAAATATCATCTTCATTGTCACTAAACCTTTTATGTTTTTGAAGGTCGCGATGCAACTATGGACTACGAGAGAGCGTGAAACGGTTTCTAACGTTGTTGCAACAATGATATCATACAATCTGTGTTACTCTCAAACAAGACAACCTGATGGAACGTATGCGTTTACGATCGACCCGTAAGTTTTCAAGGACTGTCATGCCATACTCTAGAAACTATACTTTTTGTCGATCGGTATAACTTAACTTGGCGGTCGCAACTTCCAGGAACATCGAAGAAGTGGGCCGCTTCAATTTGAAAGACGTGAGCAGACCACACTTCCCCTACACTGTTAAACAACTAGTTGCTCGAGAAATCAGTATGGAGAAATTACGGCGCAACGAGTTCGAAAGATCCGAAAGTTTGCCGGTGGAGCCGAAGCTAAAAGCGCCGAACACTACTGCACCTCCAAATTCTATGGAAATTGATGACAATACACAAAAGAAGAGTTTCAGTCGACAAAGCTCCTCTGCTGATGTTCTGAAAATCAGTCCTTCTACTGCTGCCAAGGTATGACACAGGAAACATCATTCACACGCGCCTCTAAATTTCCATGATAAAACTCTAACAATAATGCAATCCATTGCTTCGTATACAGCAACAAGTGCGAACAGCCGTCCAGCCGAAAGATTTCTTCGGACGTCCAATTGTACGTACCGAAAAGGCGGCAGCCAGAATCGAAGAAAGTAAGAGTTAAATAATGAGCTTATTGTCCGTTTGCCTGCATGTGATTCTGATGCAAATCTTGTTTTCTTTGCAGAAAGAGAAGAAATCTGGTATAAGTTTAAAGAAGGATACAGCAATGCAGTGAGAAAGAATTTGAAGTTGAAAGACTTCTTGTAGACCTCAAAAAGGCCATCGTTGCTCCGGAGAAATTTCGCTAATTTATTCTGTTAAGGCACTCTAGTAAGACACTTGTTTATTCCTAATGTGAAGTTAATGTTACAGTTTCGTTCAACCCAATTTCTGCATGACCACGCTATGTTAGTCAATAAACCTAACCTGTTCTTCCCGATGTTTCGCCGATTTGGTAACTGGCAAGTTAATTGCTTCGCTGCCGCCATAGCTTCCGGTCTCGCTAAAATCAGATTACTTGATAACATCTTATCTCATCCCTTCAGAAATTTCAGAATTTACAGATTCTTTCAACTTACAGCGTCACTGTTCCCAGCAGTAGCCGCTCCAGCAATATTTCCAGCTTCCACGTCCTGGAACCCGGAGGACATGGAGAAGCTTTGATGCATAGCAAGGACATTCGAGGAATACTGACACCCTGTAACAGGCCTGGATTTCACAGAGGCGTCTCCAGCTCCAAAACTGTTAGTATTAGAAGTTGGCCAGGGGCATCCTCCTCCAAGGCCTAGTGGCGAGCACCAGCTTGCATTCGAAGGAGTTCCATTCTGAATGAAGCTAGGGCAGTAATTATAATTAGGATAATGCATGCCATTCCCTTGGTAGTTCTGGTTCGGATTATTGTAGGTTCCAGCGTATCCGGGATAATTCATGTATGATGCCTCAGACATGGCTCCAGGGAAGGCTCCTGTTGCCTGGTTCATAAACGGAGAAAATCCACAACAATTGGGAAACGTGGACGAAGGGCCTTGATGCAATTCAGGTTGAGTATAGTTTGGTGCTCCTGAAACCATCTTGTTGAGTTCCACATTGTTGTTGCAGTTGAACCTGGACCAAGAGTTACAATGTCTGTTGTTCAAATAGCCCCCGTATCCGTTTCCACTGGCTAAATTGCCAAATTGCTCATTCCTATAAGCCTGTTCCGGAGGAAAGTCTTGGAGCATTTGATTCTTTGTCATTGAATTGTTGAACAGCTCGGGGAATCCATCTGTTTGAACTTGAACTTCCTTCTGGATTTTGTCGATTCTTGCCTCCTTGGTTTCTGCAGCTATCCGAGGAGATGTACCCACATTGCTTGTCCTCAGAGGTGTTGTATTGGTCCCAGTTGAAACCACAATCGGCTTTCTCTCTGCTGGTACTTCTTCTGTGATTTGCGGACTCAAGAAACATGGGGTCTGCAAAGACGGAAAGTTCGCCGAGGTTGGAGACGGTTTCCACTCACGCAGCAACTCGGCTTCAAAGTCCTCTGGAAGTTCTTCGTGGATCCAAGCACAATCACCACCAGCTCCGATGCATTCAGAAATGCTCCAACCTTCAGCTGCTCCATATTCGGCGACTTGGTCGTATGCGTAACTTGACTTTTCCAAAAACGTGGGAACTGGTGTAGAACTTTTCGGATCAATGGACAATTCATGAAGTAGTTGCGACTCTTGTACCAAGTCTGGCTTTACTGATTCAGGTTTTTCAGGTGTGATGGGTTTGAAGGATTTTTCTTTGACGACGTCAGAATAAGAGACGAAATATTTTTTGCATTCAACATTGTCGCAGGATGCAGGCGGAGGAGCGAAGCTCGCAATTGGCTTGATGACGGTTTGAAGGTCAATATTGGATTGTGACTTCTTGGCGTCAACGGAATCGACGGCGAGTTTCTCCGTAGACATTCGCGCTCGTGGAGCTCGAGCGGGCAGTGGATTGAAGCCAGGTGGAACCTGTAGTGTCGGAACAGTTGTTCGAAGTGAATTTTCACATATTTTAGCTTTTTGTCAAAGACTCACAAAAAGAGACACGGTTCTTTCTGCTACTTTCAGCTTCGGAGCTGGTGAAGACAAAACTCTGGAATCTGGCGACTCAAGTTTGGCTTCCTTGAAAGAAATCCTTAAACGTGGAGCGTGCTCCTGCAAAAGCAATTGGACTTTTGTACGTCGAAGACAACGGAAATAATTTTTTGACGAGAACTTACATGGGTCAGATTTTTCCCTTGGAGGCTATCAATAGCTTCCAGCATTTGAGATCTTGCAGCAAAAATGGCGTAACCACTTGGTTCTCCACCGGAATCGATCACACCGCATTCTTCGAGAAGGCCAAAAGGTGTGAGGTGGAACCAAAGATTGATGCATTTCCAGGTCGCCGGCAGCGGTTCCAATGTCATAGTTCGCTCTGATTAAAGAGCCTGTCAATATTTAGAATTCACGTGACATTTAAAAAGCAAGTACCTGCTGCTGGCTCCTTCTCAGCGATTCGCATTTTGATGGGCTTTCGATTCTATAGAATAGACTGGAGGTGAAGCAAATTTTTTAGAAACTATACTTTAGCCTGGGCGTGCTTACTTCAAAAGTCTTGCAGTTGTTCCAAGCTACTTGAGCATCCATCGATGATTGCCTCGAATAGTAGGTAATGTAGCAAGACGCTGAGCTAGCTTCAGATGAAGCTCTCTTGGCCAAATCCACTAGATAAATTTGGCCGAAAACGCAAAAGTTTGATCGAATATCTGCTTCGGTCCAGGTTTCCGGGATGCCACAAATGTAGAGCCGAATCGAGTCGCGGTCTGGTAGGCTCTGAACTCTAGGACGGAAATTGAAAATTGCAGTATTGATAATTGACTCAAGGATTTACACGAAAATATGTACAGAAAATCCGTTGATTTCTAACCTCAGGGTAGTTCTGCCCTCCATGATTCGAATATTCAGTTTTTATCAGTATTGAAAGACTCGAAGTTGAAACCAAAAGCGTAGGATTAGATTCAAAGACAAGATTCCTTTGTTCAAGAAGCTTCGTTCACAATATTTCCAAAATGTGGTTAAACCCATAGAAACAGTTGGTTGATTAAACTCTCTGTTTTGAAACTTGTAGCTTTCTCTTTCTATCGCAACGCGCTTTCTTCAGCAAACGTTTTGTGCAGAAGATGCAACTCGATTGGGGCAACAGAAGACGTGAAAAGCCATAGAGTTTCATTGCCATTGAACAAAATTGGAAAGCTTGCAGCATGCGCGGTGAATACAAAACTCTGTTGTCAGTTTTCCCTCGAGCTTTTGATGTATGAAAAATTTGATTTAAGACACGTTAAAGGCCATTTATCCTTTTGGACATTACTTTTTTGAATTTATGTTCAAACCGAAAGCGTAATTTTCGACTGTTTTAGTCCAAGTTAAGTAAACGCCGCCGCCGTACAAATGCGAGTGAGTCTTGTTCACGCCGTTCTTTTGACAGGCTTTGAAAAATCTTCCAAATGTTCAAAAACCTTTTGGCGGTGTGTGGATTACAGTGTTCTAGCTCGTTGTAATAATTTTTCTGTATAGTGATTTTGCTGTACGTTTTGGTTGTTTCTGTAATCTCTACCGGTGAACAGCAAAAATGTCTTTGAGTACTTTCGGACCTCAGAGTCGGGTGCGCCCACCGCCACCCAACCCGGCTCAGATACAAAAAGTTTTAGACGAAAATGCCCATTTGATCCAAACGATACAAGATTATCAAAACAAGGGCAAGGGTCAAGAATGTATGCAGTATCAGCAAGCATTGCATAGAAACCTGGTGTACCTGGCTTCTCTTGCGGACAGCAACCAAAATCTTTCACAAATGCTGCCGGTAATATAACTGAAACTTTCTGAATACGATATGTATGCATATGCTGACGTATTTGATGGGATTTGTTTTCTGATTGTTGTTGCAGCCTCCGAATGAGTTTGGAGTTCCAGGCCAACAGCAATCAATGCCACCGCCCAACGCTCAAGCAGGCTACTATCAGGCTCGCCCTGGAGCTCCTCCACCTTCCAGCCAATACCAGGGATATGGAAACTATCCGCCGCAAGGAGCACCAGGAAGTCAACCGCAGTCTTCCATGACGCAACCTCAGATGCCCCCACGTCCTCATGTTCCGCCGCAGCAACAAAGCTCTTCTCCAAATCCATCTCAGCAGCAACCGTATGCGGGACAGAATTCGATGACTCCGCCGTCGTCGCAGCAGCCGGCTGCAGGTCAGCCTCAAGGTCAGTCGCCGTACTACGGTCATGGCAGTCATCCCAATTATCCTCAATATGGAACACCTGCTAGTCCATATGGGCAGCAACCTCCTCAACAGCAGCAACCTGGAGGATATCCGACGCCTTCAGCGAATACATATCCTTCGTCGCAGCAATCATACCCTGGAAATCCCAGCAGTGTGAGTCAGCCTGGAGGACCGAATCCTTCATATCCTCCACAGCCGGGACAAGGACAACCTGCTGGGTACAGCTACAATCCACCTCCAGGGTCATATGCACCGGGTGGAGTCCCTTCCGCAAATGTTCCACCTTCTACTGGACCCAGTGGCGCTCCCACGAGCGCACCTTCTTATGGAAGTGGTCCAGGAGGATATAATCAGCAGTACCCTTCCCAGCCTCAATATGGACAACAGCAAAGCTATCCTCAAGCTAACCCTCAAGGGTATCCAGGTCAGCAGCCACCTCCATCTCAAGGGGGTCAAGCAGCACCGGCAAGCCAGCAAGGGCAATATCCTCCATACCAATCTCAGTATCAGCAGGTACATCAGAGCTCAGAAAATTTTTGTTTAAATAACTACTAATTCAACGATTCATTAAAATATTTGTGTATTTAGGGATACAATGCTCCACCTCCACAGGGTTATGGGAATTACGCCTATCGCCCTCAGGGACAGCAAACGAATCCAGGCTACCCACCACAAGGCGCATATCCTGGACCTCCTCCACAATCTGCACCACCACCAGGTCCGCCTGCACAGTGAAATTTAAAACATATTCAGAGATCTGAAAGAGTAGGAAGCAAGCAATATGCGAAGACCCGAAGAAAGGGTTGAGAATCAAGCTGCTCAACCATCAGAGGATATTGCGTAAATTGACCTGAAAATTTGTGGTGATTGGATTTCGTGTGATTTTGAGAGAGCATTGCGGTACACCTGATGATTTGTGAAACGAAATGGAAAGCGATAAATTCGTCTTTTCCTGCATTTTTGGACTGTTAGCGGTAGTATTAGCAATACGTACTTGTTTGATGTAAAAATGTATGTTATACTATATACATAGGCTACTTTTCCTTCCAGTATTTTGATGTCCGGTAATATAATAGCGATTTTCCTGTAACGAAACCTGTAAACAACTTACAAAGGCTTTATGAAATACGAAATGTAGTCAATGTGCAGTCTTGAATGTGTGATGAACATCGCGATCATACGTCATACCAGAGAAATCTATGCCAACTTCCTGGAAATTGGTTCTTCTAAAGATTGAGCAAGTTTCAAAGAAACTCTTTCTAGCAGACATCAAGCAAGAGCTGAAAGCTGAACTACTCCTACAACTTTGAACTGTTTAGACCTCTTCAAGCTTGTGCATGTACAAACTCCTAAATCGATTTCCACCGTGAATTGTATAAGATATTATTCTCATAATCTACCTTCAAAGTCAAATACAAATACAAACATACAAATACCTTCAAAGTCATGGGCATCATTTGATTAACGATTAGATGTTAGCCAAGGGTCACCTGCAATCATGAGCTAGTATCAGTTTGCCCTTTAGAAATA
>JAQGBJ010003256.1:0-13267 GCA_034698345.1 Sphaeridia pumilis
GGATTCTACAGGTCCAAAGAAATGATGAGTAAGAGGGAAAATCGGAGGAGGCTTTCGCCCACTGGTTTCGTCTAATGCGACTAATGCCCACCGTTGCCCACACGCTAGACTATGATGGTGGCTCAGATCCAAGAAATTCTTGATACCACTAAACGCACGTCACGTCCACGTCTGGCTTTCATCCGTTCGACACTGAAACCAAAGGTGTTATCAAAGCTTTTTTCTCGCATTTTCATTGACAAAGGATAGGCTCCATCACGGAAAACAACCCAACTTACAAACATGATGAGGTAATGCCGAAATGGCAAAAGTTGTAGTCAACTCTTTCAGTCAGCCGCAGAATGGGAAGGAAGAGATAAGACATAATCGCCCATGATTCCATCATGACTAATGTTAAAGGTTGGTTGGGCTTAACGTATTTCAAGTTCACAGCCGCACCATAACCCATTCACGCTTTTAGTACAATGCGCTTGAATCATCGAAAGTAACAGCGTGATCCTCAGAAACCTCTAAAAACTTTTGCTTTAAGGACGAAGGGGTCAGACTTCTGCTTTTGCTTCCTTCAGACATTTTCTCGAGGGCCCGAGGGTCACTCCCAAAGAAATCTTTTTTCATTGTTTATCTTCAACTTCGTTTCTAAACCTTCCAATAAATATTTGAACAGATTGAACACAAAATTTCGCATCCGTGTAACAAATTGCAATATGTAAACAAAGCCAATTTTGGTTTCACAACGAGCAAAAGACTGTTTACCATTTGCCGTATCTGAATGCATTGTAAATTGAAAGGCGGGAAATAGTTTTGTTTGAAAATTTTGAAGATGATGTGTATGGGCAAGACTTGTAGGTTTGGATTGAAACAAGCCGCACAAAGCTCTCGATGTCGCTCAGCTTGCTGGTCTACCGTACATCAGTAACGGTTTTCCACATTGTAGGAACTTGCCGTCATTTGTCCAGCTCCAGCTTGCTATAGGATTTCCTTGCTAGTATCCATTAGATTCTAGACGCCGAAACATCTTTGAAGGATTTTACCATTGTGACGATAACAGCCTGGAGCTTAAGGCCATTAGACAGCATTGAAAATAGACAGAGACGACGCTTTTAATTACACGTCATCAGGAAATTTAGTTTTGATTTTGATATGCACCGAGTGATTCCGGAGTTGCTACAGTTGATTGCATTTGGGCTATTGTATTTAAAGTTTGCTTTAGATTGTGGTATGATTCAGATCAGTGCAGAAGAATAGTAAGAGGTTGTAGAAGAATCAACAAAGGGACAGACCGCGGCTTGGGCGGGCTTCAGGAAAATGGCGGCGAAGAGTTACATGATTTCGGCGGTGCTGATTGTAGTTGGTGTTTGTTCAACGGCTGCAGTACCGGTTACGGTGGATTTGAGTCCTAGTGACCAACTTCATATTGTCTCGAGTAAGTTTACTTTGTCGAGCAGGCATAAACCTTATAGTTTAATAATGAAGCTCTTGTTTGAATTTTGGAGAATTTGGAAATTATGGAGATGTCATGAGGTTTGGTTGTATATTTACAGCAATTCAAGAAGTTGAAGATCGTCCATCACCACTGCGTGTAGTGGTTGCTGAGCCAGCTGGCGTATATCCGCATCAAGCGCAACCTCAGCAGTTTCAACATCAGCAGCAGCATCAATGGCATCATCGGCAGCAGCAGCAAAGCCTTGGAAGACCCATGGAACCTTTGTACCACCAACAAGGTTGGGAAGGAAGATATCAGCCAAATCATCTAAACAAGGAGCAGATGTATCAACATGGTGAGTCTGATGGTGAGTTTGAAATTACGAAATCTTGAAGATCAGGTTTGAAGAATCTAGGTGACTGAAGAAGTATTTCTTTCTAGAATTACCTTCTGCAAGCCATTTCTGCATCGACGGTCGCTGCTACGCCTTGACTCCTACTCAGGAAACTGCCGCTGAACATCAAAGTCAGCTTAATATCAGAAATGTACAGGAACATCATAGACTAGTCAAGAGGTCAATCGACACTAATGACGTCCGCCAGCGGTTCCAGCAGCAATCGGCTCATCACTTGCAACAGCAACAGCAGATGCCAACTCAGCAGCATCAGTTCCAGAGACCAGCAGCGCCTGCTGCTCAAGCTCCAGGACAGCAGCAACATCCAAAGCAGCAAAACTTCAGAGGTCAGCCAGTGACAGGAAGGCCACAACAGCAAGACTGGACCACCACTTCGCCAAAAGACACGGCATCTTCGGCAGCGTTCGAAAAAGCCGTGATGGACTTTGAGAAGATTTCCGATAAGATTTCTGACATGGTGTCTACTTTCATGATTCCGATTGTAAGGAGCTCTTTTGATGAGGGAAGTAGTGTATTGATGATCGAGCTTGATTATAGCGAAGCGCCTAATACTGCAGAGGCTACTGTGGAGATAGAGGATGAAGTGTAGTAAGTTCGTGGTAGCTTTACAATCACATTTTTGTAATTAATCGATTTAATATAAATACTTAATTGTCTCAGGACCATATAACATTATACACAAGCGTATGTACTTTTCGTATCTGAATTTGCTGCAGGAGCAAATAAATATAGCCCTTTACACACACATACACAACACACACGAAGCCTTTTGGTTATGGGGAAATGTGAAATGATGAGCGGTTGAGCGGGCTTTTGGTCGGGAAAGTGTCATCAGGATCGGGTGTTGTCGGGAAGATAGTCGGGCAGGAGCGTATCGATTTTCCCGCTGGAGAAAGCTGTATAATGGATTTTGCACACTTCAGGCCCACACTACGAAAAGGATGGAAAGTAGCTAAAGATTATCCCTTTTAAATTAAGTTAGGCACAAATCTTCCAAAATGAAGCGCCAGAACGTTAGAACGCTTAGCTTGGTAGTAACGACATTTACGTATCTATTAATTGGGGCTGCAGTCTTTGATTTCTTAGAGTCTCCAACTGAACGGAAGCGAATTGATGGCCTGGCTGGTAAGTTGAATCAATAATAGTTTCATGAAGTGAAGTATTAGTAGTTAAACGTTGCCTTGTTAAATATAAAATGTATATAATATTATTGACGTTTTCCAGAACTTCAGACCAACTTGATGAAGAAATACAACATCAGCATGGACGACTACACCTGGATTGAGCAAATGGTCATCGAACACACACCCCACAAAGCTGGACCGCAGTGGAAGTTTGCTGGAGCCTTTTACTTTGCAACTGTAGTCATCGCTATGATAGGTCTGTTTGGTTTTGTACACATTTTGCAGCTTCCCGAAGAGTACAATCAATGTTTGACTGATTTTCATTGCAGGTTATGGCCATTCGACCCCATCAACAGTGGCAGGAAAAGCCTTTTGCATGTTATACGCCGCAATAGGCATTCCATTGGGTATCGTCATGTTTCAAAGTATCGGTGAGCGTTTGAACAAGGGAGCTTCCATTATCATCAGCGCGTTAAAAAGGTGGTTCAAGTGCAAGAAGACAGACGCTACTGAGGTAATTAGAAAGTCAACTTCAAATTATTGCCTTCGAACCAAGCGCTTCACAGTTATTTACTTGTATTTCCAGCTAAATCTCATGATGACCACGGCATTTCTAAGCTCTATCATTATGACCACTGGCGCTTGGGTCTTTTCATCATATGAAGGCTGGAGCTACTTTGATGCTTTTTACTATTGTTTCATCACATTGACCACTATTGGATTTGGGGATTACGTAGCTTTACAGGTATTCATTGAATACTCATTTTTTGAAGTTTCAACCGAGGCAGTTTTATGTTATGGAAAACATTTTACATTCCAGAACGACCATGCACTTCAACGGCAGCCGGGATACATGGCTCTGAGTGTCGTCTTCATCCTTTTCGGCCTCGCTGTCGTGGCTTCCAGCATAAATATTCTTGTACTTCGTTTCATGACCATGTAAGCCAAAATCAACACTTCGGGCTGTCTTTTAGCTCCAATGTTATTTCAAACCCGTAGTGCAGCCTCTCATAAGCAGATACCTGGAAGCGATCATAATCTAAATATTCCTTATAGGCAATCTGAAGAAATGCAACGCGAAGATACTGAACTGGGCCCTGCAAGCCAAAACGTAGTTACTTTAGATGGTGAAATTATGTCGCCGTCGGGCAAGTTTGTACCAAGTGGGGAATACAAGACAGTTCAAAGCGACCAAGTTTCCGTTTGTTCCTGTACCTGCTACCCGAGATATGTAAGCTCGTATATTCAGCTTCAACTTTATACGGAATTTACTGTTGTTTGACTTCTAGGTAAATTAATGTTGACATGATTTGTGCGCTATTTTTTAGACTGACTTATCCCATCCGTACACTCGCAAACGAAGTCGATCAAGCCGTGTTTATAGAAACGACGCTTCTGGGACTGAGGACGAACTCTACAGCAATGATGATGTTCCAGCTATAATTGACAAGCGAGCATCGGTTTAGATCAAGTTACTTCCATACATTATTGCATTAGTAGCTTAACCTCTGCTAATTTTGACTCGAACGATGATACTCAGGTTATTATTTAAGGTATGTTACCATTCGGAGAATAACAAGATTGGATGATTCATGACTGTTTGCAGAGAATTGAACTGGCACCGATATAAAACTGTTCCAAAGGAGATATCGCATATATATGTGTCTCGATTCTAGGACCAGTCAGCGGGCTTCTTCAGCAGTCGCATAATTTATTATGTGTCATCATAATAAGCTGCGATTGTATTGGCGAATACTCTTGTTCAAACACATCTTTTGTTTATGTCTGCAATCAAGTTCTAGATAGATAGCGTTTTGCTTATCTGTTCAGTTTAGTTCTGAGAGATTTAACTTTTGTTAATAACTGATAACTATCGAGGGCATCAGATCCGGCCGATCGGTATAAAAAGGCGCGGAGCTTTGCAACCCTTTTTTAAAGCGCTTCCAGAACTCAGCCAGCCAGTATACCGGATCAACTTTAAAGCCGAAGCCGAAGTCATCTCAACTTAAGTCACGTAAACATGAAAGTTCTCCGTTTACTCTTGGTCCTGGTGACCACTCTGGCCGTTTCTGAATCTCACCCTGCGACCAACACAGTTTCTGAAGATGTCGAGCTCAGTAAGTGCTACAGATATTTGCTGGTTCCAGCTTATACTTGTCTGCTTTGTTTCTGTTTTGATTACTAATATACTTTTTTGAAATCCCGCAGTTGATCCGGCATCCAACGCCATCGCCCCATCACCAGGCTCTGAACCCTCCGCCGTCGCCGCCAGCACTTCCATCAGCAACACTGCCGACCTGATCAAGTTCCTCGAAGGCCTCAGACCCAGCTCCATCACCAAATTGGTCGTCCCCCAAGTTGTCGCTGTTCTCAAACATGATCGTGTAGTAGCCAAAATAGTCGACGGCGTCCTCGCCAGGTACCCGGCTCTCGTCCAAGTGGTCGCCAGTACCATAGAGTTCTTCAACAGCCCCGAAGCAGAACCCCTGATGGAAATCGTGCGCCCCATGGTCGAAGTCATCGTCAAAGCCGTTCAGAAGTTCATGCTCCAGATCCGTGAACCCGTTCAACAGCTCAATGACGTCCTCATTCAAGAAGGCGTCAAGATGTTCATCTACGTTCAGAATCCCAAAGTGATGCCAGTCCTGGAGAAGATTGCTGAACTTCCGGTCATGAAGGCTGCCGAGGAGATGATGAAGCCCTACGGAATCTCCGCCATCGAAGAGTACAGGAAGTTGTTGGAGATCTTCAAGAATAATCCATTGGCTGCTATGATTGCAGGCGCTAATTTGTAATCCTTGCTGTTATTTCTCTCAGCATGTGGGCGTTGATGATTTTTGTACACACGTTTTTACATCTTTGAAGTAAACTCTTACTTTCTATTAACCATCTGTTTTTAGATGTACTTTTCAAATTTCATCAAGTCTCATGTCTCTTGAAACAACGGCTAGACAATTATCAAACCAACCTCAGTAATAGTTGACATTTGATTTAAGTAACAACAACATCAAGAAGACACATGTTTTGGGCACGCCAGTCACGTTCTGAATCCCAAAAGCTGCATACAGCTAAAATGCTTGAATTCCTCAATATTCGCCTGTATTTCCATAAGAAACTTGTTATTATGACAGCCGCATCCTTCATTACAATTAGCTCTTGCCCATGTAAAATTCGCATGTTTTTCATCCCCACATTTAAGCGAAAATTCTATATGATCTTCTTCATGTGTCATGACTGAATATTGATTTCCACCAGTTTTTTCGATTCAACTTATGGTCATTTTTCCTGGTTCGTTGAATCGTTGACAACGTTCTAGACGCCAAACCTATTGCATCATCCGATAATCAGCTTCTAGTATCGTTCCGCTAAAAAAAGCTGTATCGTTAGTTCATCTTCTTTTTTCGCTACTGAAGAAACGCCGTTACCGCCGGCGCAGCCGGCGGTAACGTGTTGTCTTCTTCCGTAAGCGCTTTCAAACGCTATTTGTCTTGGCGCTTTCTACAGCCTAAAATTATTTCCTTCCTTGGCAAAAATATTGATATTCAAGCTGCATTTTGCTCATTTAGCTGCATTTGGTATTTGAGAAACAAGGAAATCAATGAAGATTAACCATTAAACTCAATGGATTTTAAATATTATAACAATTTGTCTCAAGTATTTGATAGCAAATCCTTGTATGTATTTAAAGAGCCTTCATCTTTGTACATGCAGGAAGATGAATCGCCGAAGGCGATTCATCCAAACTACGTACCACAACATTGGGCGCTGCGCTTTAGTAGGTCAGTAGTGAAAGTCCTTCCCAGAGCAGCAGCGGCGCTTTAGCGCCGCGCTGCCTCTTTTAATTTCTTATTTACTGCTTCTTCTTCCTATATATCCGATCAATATGCACGCTTCTCATGTTTGAACAGCGCTTCCATAATCATATTCATTGAAACCTTGATTGCAGGTGCGATAAGTACTTGTATGTGAGCTGAGTTTCTGATTAAAATCAAGGCGCGAACTTCAAAAAATCAGCAACTTTAAGCCTTTGGGTCAAAGATCTCTTGGATATCCAACGTGGTTGAATAGGTCAACCAACATCGTTAAACGGCGATACAGCGGCCGTGACATTGAAGTATAAGCTTATAAAAATGACGCTGCAGATCTGCTTTGATTTCACTCTCCAAGGAAGAGTTGCCATAAATTTTACAAGGGATTGACGACGGTGTTAACATAATCGTGAAATATGGTGGTGGTAACCGCAGTGTATCTTTTTCAAGTACCTAAAAGGCAAGTAGCTTGATCCTTTGGTCATCGCTTAGAAAGTTATGACGCTGTAGCGCAGCGCGCCGCGCTGCGCTCCGCGCAGCACCGCACCACCGACGTAACAGGTCCTTTTTGGCAAAGGCAAGTGAAACTATATAACACTGACTCGCCCAGTCGGCCAGAGCTCAGTCAGTGACCAAGTGTCTTTGTGGAAGGCAGTCCAAAAGTGCAAGTCTTCAAAATGAACTTGTTCAAAGTGTACGCCGCTGCGGCGGTCTTTTTAGTGCTGTGTACCTACAATGCCGAAGGTGGCATCATTTTACTCCTTCTAATGAAAATCATAGCTCTTAAGGGCGCCCTCTTCTTCGGGATGCCGCTGGCTATCGGAAGCTTCATGCTCGGGCAGGGCGTGGGCTTCTTTGGCGGTTCGCTCTTCGGAGGCTACTCCATGCTCCAAGCCGCCATCAAATACCGACACAAGTTTCTCCACAAGCATAAGGGCTGGAGACCTCCTCCCGAAGTTATTCACCACTACGTCTCCGACCCCCACCACCACCATGGTCATCACCATCATCACGAGCCACATGGTTGGGGCTGGAGCAGCCCGGTGGTCACAACCACCGGTTGGAAGTCCGAAGGACCAACATACCACTCCCCAGTGTCTTATGGAGGACCACCAACTCACCACCATGAAAGCAGCAGTGGTTGGAGCGCGGGACCACCGAAACCAGCCTACGGACCTCCAGTGTCTTCCTCTGGTGCCTGGGGCGGTTGGTCTCCAATCGGAGCCTCTTCGGAGGTGAAGCCATCTTTCTTATCGTCTGTGAGGAACAGGATTTTCAACTTGTTCGGAACTGGAAGTGGCGGCAAACCAAGGAATCCTCACCACCAAGGAGCTGGTGCTCAGTATGGACCTGCTGCTGCAGCGGGACCTTCGGACTGGTCCGGGTCTTATACTCCAGCGGCGAGCCAGGTTCATGGACAAGATCCAATGAACACGTACTACGAGATGCCGGCGACACATGACGAGAGTGGAACTTCAGTGGTTCATCATGACCACGGAGCTGTTGGAGGTGAGTTGGAAGTACTTCACAGATTTTTGAAGTGGCTTATGGTTTTGAAGCCGTTTCAAAACGCCTTTGCCTTGACAGCTTTACATCCTCAATCGAAATTTATGAGTCATTTTGTCTTAAGGAACTTCAGCATAGAACAATTCAATGGAACTATTAGCGTTAATTACCAAAGACTTTCTAATCAAGTTCAACAATTTCAAGCAGGAAAATCATAGTTAGTTAGTATTACATCAGGTACAAGTACACAAAATTCAGATCAAAACCCCATGAATCATGGGGCATGATTTCCAATCCCAAAAATCAAATGTTTTTAAATGCATTTCTCTGCATTAAATTACACGTTCTGTGGGCGTACAGTAAGAGATTCGCCAACCTTGCAAAGGCAATTTGTAAACAATAATCGGCGTAGGAAAAAAGAATTGAAAATAATGAAAGTTCTTACGCATTCTTCTTACGTTCAACTCCACAGCGCTGAGTGAAAGATGAATACAGCGCGGCAGCGCCGCGCTGTTATGAAAGCGCGTGTATTTGCCCTGCTGATATAACACCAAACCCATTAGCGTGACAAGGAACAATTATTTCATCCGCATGTAACAAGTTGTGTGAACGTCCATGCTTTTCTTATGCGCCTTCAAACATTTAACGCTATACGCTCGGCGCGCTCAGCGCTTCAAAGAGTAAAAGTGCAAACTTAATCTTCAGCTTATCAAACAACGCATTATTTGTTCGATGGCCCAATGATAAGCAATAGCCTGAAAAGATAAATAAAACGTTTATTTTTTTCTCCCTCGCAGACGCTTCCAAATACACCACAAGCGGCGGCTACCAACAAGAAACTGACACCAGCAGCGGTACTTCAACCAGCGAAATCGACTACTCCCAAGCAATCTCGAACCTCATGAAGCTCCATGCGGCTACTGGAAGCCCACCAGCAACAGCTGACACTTCCTATGGAGTTCCAGCCCAAGAAACCGTTGCTCCTGAGGCCTCATATGGTTCACCTGCTGAGGGCTCCTACGCCCATCTTGCCGCTGGAATCCAGCAAATGTCCGACATTTACCAGTCCAACGACGGCGGCAACGGCTACCAATTCACAGTTCAGCCGGAAGTAGGCGGCGAAGCCGCCTACGGAGCTCCTGGGGCTGAAGTGCCTCAACAGCCCGGCGTTTACGACGTGAACGGACAAGAGCCCAACCTCGGAGCCTATTCCTACTACACTGAGCCCTCCGGCACTGACGGCCTTCTCCAAGGCTCCGAAGAAGTCGCTTCGAAGGTGAAAGCGCCAAACTCTGTAATCCAGTCCTACCTGGAAGGGAAGCTGAAGGAAGAAATGAGCAAGCAAAAAACCGCAGCCCAAAAGAAGGAAGCTGCTGAACTCATCGCCATGCTCCGTCAAGCCTACGTTCAGGAGCTCGTCGAAAGCTTGAACGGAGGCGGCAAGAAGTCGAAAAACTCCAGGGCTGATGATGGTCTTCCGGACTTCGTACCCTTCCCAGCTGACTACGTTCCAAACTCAACCACTGCCAAACCAAAGCGCGTCCAACTGATAACATTGCCCAATGGAGAGAAGCGTATTGTTGCCAACGGCAAGAGACGCCGAGTGTCCATCAAGCCTTCGCCAATCGTCAAGCAGTTCAACACTACTAAGGTCAACACTTCAGCCTCCGAAGATGAACCAACCCGCTTCGTACCATTGGAATCTTCGACGTTTGTTTTGGAAAAGCGTTCAGGAGTTGCGGCTCGGAGACCTTCAGGACATCCTCAGATTGACCTGAATCGGTCCAAGAGACAAGCTGCTGAGCTTCAGGCTTTGACAACGTTTGCGGATGATATCAAAAAGTTCTTTATGCTTGTATCGATATTGGACCAGGACAAGTGTCTTCAGAAATTGGTCTGCGAAGTCCATACCAAGAATGCTGAAGAAGTCAAGAAGCTGACGCCGTACGAGTCGAATATTCTGGTCACGTTCAAGTAAGTGCATTTCCTGACAACAATTGCATCATTAAGAGTTGTGATTGGAGATTCTGAAATATAAATTACAAATTGATATTATTGCGGTAGTAGCGGTAGCTTCAAAATATCTCAAAGGTAGAAAGCCGTCAATATTAATTCATTTCTGATTGTGTTACGAAGTTATGAAAGTAGCGGCCAAATGACGCGATCGGGAAGCCTTTGTCATACACTTGATGAGAAAGCTGTCGAGCGGCTTTGGCTGTCTTGTGATTGCGTATCTGGGAATTGGCAAGTGTTTGAAATGACCTTAAGAAACGCTCCTTTTCTTATAAAGATTCTTTGTATTGCCAAATGGCCGAAATGCAACGGGAGAGAAGAAACGAGTTTGAGTAGAAAGTGAAATCTGCACGTTTTTTAATACCTGAATCATGAATGGGCGACCGGTTTTTTCTTCAGACGTTTGTGGTAGACAAACGTGAAGAAGGGCGCCAACTGGTATTACGTTATTCGAACGCTTCAAGGTTGTAGATCGTCATCACGTGCAGATTAATCCAGTTCTGCAACTAGTGTCGTTGAAAGGTTGATTAGAAACTTAATTGTTAATGAAATAGCTGCCGTTCAACAAGAAGATTCGCAAACAATTAGGATCAGGGCGCGATCTTGAACTTGTGGTCACCGCGCAGAGGTCAAAACTGGTTATGAAACAGAAATCAACAACTTCTCAACGAAAGTGAAACTAGAAAGTAAAAAACTGACGAAAATCTGTTGAACTTGGTTGAGTGAAATTGTCAATGTTGATGATTGAAATATGATATTAATCCTTGGAATTTCTGATTACCTGCAGAGTTATGAACATCCTGTTGCCAGCCGACTCCGAAGACAGTACAACCCATTACCGAGCTGCCGCCAAAATCGGAGAACTGAGCAAATCCGCAGGTATCTGTGCCAAAGCCTATACTTCCTGCACCTTCAGTTCTACTGAAATCATCAGTATGGGGAACCAAGTGGCTGCTTCTGGGGACGCTGAAACTGTTTCGACAACAGTCAAGTCAGCTATTGCTGAGGCTGAAGCCGCCCAAGGATCTGCGCCTGTTCCAAGTCTTGCGCTCCCTACCGCAATGCCCAGAGTCTGAAGATTGAAGATTCTAAAGGATTATAAACAATGTTACATTTTACGTATTGTTTCTACTGTGTATAAAGTCTAGTTATAGGGACTACACTATTGAGCTTCGACTTGAAATTGTTAATTTGTTCCTAGAATTCTGTAAGTGTTAGAGTGCTAGAAAATGAACAAACATGTATTAGTTTTGACTGGTGTTGGTTTGAATGACTTGTTATTTAATGTTGAAATTGTGTGAATATGGTGATGACTGACAGATTGTGATAGAGTTAAGATTATTTAAAAAAAGTTGATTTACTCGTTAAGGAGCATTAAAATCTTTGGAAATGCTGAGAAAAACTTAATTAATTGAATTGCCCATTTAATTGGATTCCTCTCAACTTGTTGTAAAAGCCGAACCCTTGAGATTCAATATGTAAACAAACGTTTTGTTTACATTTTGAAGGTAACCCGCTAACCATTTAAAGTGGCAGGAACGACAACGGCAAAAATGTTCCCGTGAATTTGGAGCGTCGATGAGGAAATTAGGCTTTGATTTTCTTGTGAAAATGCATGGGACGAACTTCTGCACGCGCTCACAACATTGAGCATTGAACAGCAAGCAGCATGCAACGTGTTGCCGGTCCATGCAGCAACATGGCTTGGACAATTTTCATTAATTAATTAAATTAAAGATTCAAGGATTGTGAATATCTTTTGTCTTTAGTGTTTTCTAACAAGTAATTGAGCAGTTTGCATGGAATTTCGGTTTTTACCAGTAGTTTCTGGCTTAGCGAGACGGTTATTTTGTGGTGCCCACGCCGCAAAGGTAAGTCATGCTTTCAAACTGTTCAAGCGCGTTTCATTCAGAGTCGCATACCTAGAAATACGGTTAGAATTAAGTTAGAAGTTGGCAGGTCTAGCAAGCTATTAAGTGGTTTTGTGTAGTTTTTGTGGAACGAGTCTCATTTGCAGACTTAGAATTCTTGTTCAGCAGGGTTCATCAAGAATCAAATGGTCCCAAGTATTCAGAATGGCTCATCAAGTTGCTGAAGGTGCCAGCCTTAAGACATCTGTTGTAAAACCACCACCATGTAAAGGCATGACTGTATTGGACAAGGAAGCCTTCCGGGTCACCATCAAAGTTCCTGTGGTCCACTTAGCCGGAGGAACGACTATCAACAAGGCTAGTCGTTACAAGATTTTCAAGAGTTTGAAACCGTATTTGTTGAAGAAGCGAGGGCTGAAGCCCTACCAAGCTGATGGAGAAAGTAAAGACTTGGTCTACATCAACCCGGATGCTGTTGGGGGAGCTGCTGATGAGAAGGCCGTAACTGAGCTGATGGACAAGTTGAAGGTTGAAAACGAAGGCTTTGACTATGACAAGGTGACCTTGGAGGAGAAGGAGCTGACATACGACAACTGGTCATCGGATGAGATTCTTGACGCCGTGCTTCCAGATGACCATGACAAGACTTCAGGATTTTCCAAGGTTGGCCACTTGATTCACCTGAACCTGAGAGAACATCTACTGCCGTACAAGAACCTAATCGGACAGGTTCTGCTGGAGAAGATACCTAACACGACTGTGGTTGTAAACAAGGTGAACGAGATAGACACCGAGTTCAGATTTTTCAAGATGGAAGTCTTGGCTGGAGAAGAAAATACGTTGGTGGACGTTAACCATGGAGGCTGCTCGTTCCGGTTCGACTTTGCCGGCGTTTACTGGAATCCACGGCTGGATACCGAGCACTCGAGGATATGCCAACTCTTGAAGTCTGATGATACTCTGTATGATGTATTTGCGGGCGTCGGTCCATTTGCGATTCCGTCGGCGAAGAAGAAGAAAGTCAGAGTATTTGCAAACGACCTGAATCCAGAGTCCTACAAATGGTTGCAACATAACTTGGAGAAGAACAAGTGTTCGGCATTGAT
>JAQGBJ010003257.1:0-13266 GCA_034698345.1 Sphaeridia pumilis
GCCATGTTTTCATCCGCATGTCAAACATGTCAACTGGTCACAACACTGATGAGGGATTTATACCACCCAAGTTTCACAAGTTCTATAAAAGTCGTCGTCTTTCCTTTGAGAAAGAGCTACCTCAAAAAAATTCTACAAGACTTATGTAGGCTTCGGCTTACCTAATGGCGAATAAAATAGTATGGACGCAAACAGGACTCCTTGCACAAACGCAGCGACGAACACGGGACCAATTGGTGCGCCCCAACGAGCCCAAATTGCTAGCCATAAAGCGCCGCCTATGGCACCGACACACACCGAAGTAAGTCCTGCAACTAAATTGGACGAAAATGTTTTTTATTCAAGGGCCAGTTGTACTGCATGGATATTAGTAACACTTACCTGATGAAGCCACATCTACGAATTGAAGCAAAACAACATAAAAGACCATTGAAGTCACTGCGAATCCAAGGAAGAACAATTGGCTTTTGTAAAATCGGTGACCAAAGAATGTCAGAAACAAGCCAACGAATATCAGAAAAGCGCTCAAAAGTTTTGAACCAACAGATCCTGAAATTAAAAATTATTGCAAATTATTAAAAAATCCCTCGAAACTTCATATACTTTCTTCAGAACGCAAGTTTTTTTGCTACTATCTGTAAGATCTGGCTTGACTCAACGATAATCAGACCTTCAATAAACAATCATGCTACATGCTAGTCATGGAACGACAGGCTAACATTTTCCCCCAATTCTTCCTACCAAATCTGGCCAACAGATTATCCAGTCCCAGTCAAAGAAGCTGCAAGGAAAGCACGTGCAGACGAAATCTGCCACACTTTTCTCTTTGAACCGAAAATCTCCTTTCACCCTGATTGTCGGGCAATATACACGTAATTTATCTCAAATCTTCCGCTTCACTTGCTACTCAATTTCACACTTTGTTCATACAAAGGCTCTTGTAAGTTTTATTCGGCGGGGGCGAATGCTGATGACAGTGCGGTAATCAAGCAAACAACTTCGTTACACAAATCGACATGTAAACCTTCAACTTTCCCAACTCTAGTAACTCTTCAGCTGCAAGCTCCCAGCCCGTTTAGTCAATACCAAGACACGTTTATAATTGCTACTACTAGTTGGTAAACCAGTAAACAAGGGCGAACTGTGAAACTCACCTAGAATTTGACATGTATCCGATTCATCCATGGAGAAAACGCTGCAACCATACGATAACGAGGGAACATAGGCGGCGGAATCTGTCAGAGTCCTCGCGATGACAACAACGATACGACCTGTACCGGCATAGTTTGCAAATCTGATTTTGCTGATCGGAGTTCCAAAGTAGTTTACCTTAAAATCATAACGTTATACATCAGACAGATCAGACTATTTGTCTCTAAAACCTACTGAACCATCCCACGTTTACACACGTTATCAACCACATTCGTTACTCATTCACTCGGTAAACAAAATTAATCAAATTACACCCTACCTTTCTTCCGTTCGCTTCGATGGATTCCACGTCAATCATCTTCCGCAGGCTGTCAAAAGCATTTGCTTTGGAGAAATCGTGATCCGGCAAATACAATTCATATACGTCGTACTGCAGTGGAGCCCTCTCGCAACGGGCCGCTGGTGAATTCAAAGGCCATGACCCAAGAGGTATGTCCAATGTGACCACGTTCGGTGTGAACGAAGTTGGAAGAAATGGCGCAAACTGGATCGGCAGAACCATGCTGCAGCCACCGGGGATCGGAGCTGTAAGATAAGAGCATCGGAAATTCCAGTTTCAGACTTCCTTCAGCTCAATATTTTCAAAACTTTGAATCGCTTCTAACCTGAATCCCCATAACTTTCAAAGGCCACAAACACTTCAACGCTCACATTCTGGCTATTGATAATGTACAGCGTGGAAGTCAGTGGCTTCGTAACCTTGCTCAGAATCAACCCCAAACTCGTTCCAGTTGTCGATTCGCTCAACTTTACTGTTGGACTATAGGACAGCGTCACGTTATACAAAAACGAGTGGGCTTGAACAATCACATATTCGGTATTAGCTGGTAAGCCTGTAACCGTTACAGTTTCTTGCGAACTTGCGGGAATTGTTGCTTCTATTCTGGATCCATTTCCAGGTTGAAGGGTAATTACAGCGCCTGAAACAGCAAGGTAAATCTTCAATGCTTCATTTTGTACCAATTTGAAAATGAACTACATCCAAACAACCACCAACTTACCACTTTCAAACGGAACCACTACCACTGCAACTACTAGAGCCAGCAGTGGAGACATTATATCACAAAAAGACTAGATCCAATTTCGAAACCAAATTTCACAGGTTACGTAATCACCCAAAAACTGAACAACACTTTACAACTTGCGCTTGTCATATCACAGACGTTTCCAAGCGTTCAACTTTTAGCCTTAAGTTCGAAACTTTAACTAAACTATATTATAAAGGTTTCATTCCATCACGTGAATTTAATTCACTTAATCCTGTCACCAGCCCAGCTGATCCACTGATTCATTCAAATATCACGAATATGCACTTCTCACCTCATTGTTTACATAACACTCGGACGCTCTGCCTATTATATGCTTTACTTTGGTGGGCCGCAAAACACATGTATTTTAAATCCCGCGCGCCCTCGTTCTCGCAGCTTTTAGCCTTCCATCGCATCAAGAGGATAGGATTTCGCCTGCGCGAAAGCTCTTTGGGCTTAAAGGGAGGATTCACAGGAAGGATTCATCAGCTGGAACGGTTTCCCTTTAAAACATTTTCCTTGATTTTGGCAGTGCGTGAAATGTTGCATTATATCTCTTACGTTCATCCTGTGTGTGTTCCTGTTACATTACATACGTGAATTTTGTGTCTTGTGTGTGTGGACAAGGGGAAAGCTGGAATGTTTACATTTGGCTGAAAACAGAGCAAAAGTTGTGAGATATGCAGTATAAGGAGAAATAATCCTGACGCTGCTGCTGGTTTCGCTGATGAAAGATTTAAGCTTTCGTTCCTGCTTTATAGAGCATTGCGTTCAGCTATATGAACGGAACTGAAGCATGTGCAGATGAGAAGAAGAAGAATACACAGTCACAATACGAGCCTTCTTCTTGCCTTTGACTGACGATATGGGAGGGTGTGGATCGATTAATTTGCTTGCAGATTTAAAATACAAATTAAACACGTTAAAACCATCAATGTATTCAAGTGGGAAGGTGGTCAAGGTGGAAACGCGAGGAATCGGTCCAAGTGCTGCTGCGCTACGAATCCAGTGTCGTCAACGCTAATCGACAAATTCTCTCTTCCTCGCCAACTAAGTTTTGTGTATGATAAATATAAGATCATCTTATGGGCAAGGATCAAGAATTAATAGAAGCTGCTAGAAATGGAGACCACGGCAAAGTCGAAAAGATACTCCAGCAACGAGCTAAAAGGACCGGACCTTTAGCAAGGTAAGTTGTTGCATTCATATTCAAGAACCTTCACTTCCGCTCCTTCAATCTGCGATCAAAACAAACGCAGCTGTCAAATTATTCAAGATGAGTCATGAGCCAGGAATGTAAACAAAGTGCACTTGCCAAAAATATTCGGTTCAAGGTTCAGCAGCACTAAATCAATCACTTTGATATGGAATTATAAAGGATTTTGCAAGTGTTAGTTTTGAATTGCAATAATCGCGTTACGTTTAAGATTTAATCTGGATTTGCTAGTAGTCTGTTGACTGGAACAGGATTCTGTATGCAATATTTTTGTGAAGCAGGTCAGTGTTATGATTGCAAGCGGTCACTTTGGTGTCATTATCAAGTGTTTGTTTAACGAAGACATTGACGGCCACTGTGATTAATATCCGCACGCAGTTCAACTCTTTCTTTCTTTGCTTTGTGAATATGAAAACTGTATTATAAACGATTTGATAGTTTTATCGCTGTCACAAAAGTGGCAATCAGGCGGACATACACCATGTGCCCCTCACTTTATCGAAACATAACACCTTTTAGTTTCAATATTAAAAGTTCATGTCGAGGATGCAGTTTAAGATAAGCGCAAGATGCATGCGAACGATATCAAGGTTTTAGGGTGTCGTTTACTTTGGTAAACGTTTCAGACAAGTTGAACTTTGACATTTGATCATGACAAGACGTTAATTGGGGCGTTAAGTAATTTAGTATGAGAACTTGACTTGAAGCTTTCGTCGTGCTGAAGCATAGTGATTGAGGTTCAAAGCAGAAAGTTGAATTGAACTGTATCTTCCTACAGTTTGCGAAGAGGTCCAGGTGCCAATGCTCAAGATTCGCAAGGTTACACAGCCCTACATCATGCAGCAGTCCATAAACACCGGTAAGAAGAAAGTCATGTCATTTGTACAGTACTACGTATATTTTTGTTTGCGAATTTGCCAACTTTCCTCGAGCTGATGATGCATACGAGAAGAATTGGCGGTTCGCCAGTCGGCTTGCCGACTCACCTGTAATTTGCGGAGCCCGTCCTCATGCACACGTGCTTTTGTTATTGTTTTGACTGCAGCGAAATTGTCAAATTGCTCCTCACGCACGAGGCCAACATTAACGTGGTGGACTCGAAAGGCCTGAGCTCGCTGCATTTGGCTGCATGGAGCGGCGATGAAGAAATTGTGCGGCTCCTCCTTACTCACGGTCCATCGGTTCCCAATGTCAATCTCAAGGTCAGTAATGCTCGTAAATTTTTATAGTGGAAATGCAGGCAATATTTCTGGTCATTCGAATTATACGGGTCATTACTGGATAAATCAGAGAATGCTGCTGGTGCAGCGATGGGAGAAAATGCAGAAAAAGTTTGAGAATTTTAGATTAATGGCGTCATTAAACAATTTTTGCAGAACAAGTCTGCAGAAACACCTCTGCACCTCGCTTCGCAACATGGGCATGGCGAAGTGGTCAGGCTTTTGTTGCAGCACGGAGCTGACCCCACTATCACGAATAGTCGGAATGAAACCCCATTAGATTTGGCATCTCAGTACGGAAGGTAGGAATGGAAGTCGAGAAGAATGGGGGAGCTTGGTTTTGGAATAATTTTGAACCGCGTATAATTTTGTCAATCAATTAGGCTAGAAACAGTGAGACATCTTTTGCAAGCCCGCCCTGAACTGTTGGCGCCTTACATGTCACCAAACAGGACTCTTTTTGCACATACACCGTTGCATCTAGCATCCAAAAATGGGCATAAGTAAGTACTTTTGAGACAGAAATTTTGATGAGGTTCTCAAGTATATGGAAGAAAAATGTAATGGGTATCGGCTTTGGTAGAAAAACGGTGGAATCGTTAGTGGAAGCGGGATTCAACGTTAATTCGCGGACAGCGGACGGAACAGCACTACACGAAGCAGCCTTGTGTGGTAAAGTAGACGTTGTGAGGGCCTTACTCGATGCTGGCATCGATGTTTGCGTTACTGACTGCCAAAGAAGAACTGCTGTCGATAGGGTTCAGGAAGTTGGGCTCAAGACGCCGGTAGCAATGGAAATTGCTGATTTGATCAGAGGTGAGAAGAAGGGAAATATAATGGGCTGGGTATCTAGCAGCTGAATTGAGCAATGTAAATTTTTGCATGTTGCCAATCTTGTAGGAGCATTGAAGAAGACTAATGCACTGTCAGCCAAAAGTGGTTCAACATCGCCTGCCGTGACTCCACATGAGAGCATTCCAATCAACGCTGACAGCAAAGTACCTCTTCGCTCTCTGTAAGTACTGTTTGGAAATGGGTTGCTGCTGCGGGTAAATGTTGTTGAGTATTTTACGCGAAAAATTTGCAGATTCGACAATTGCTCACCTGGGAAAGATGACACGCTCAATATACGGCATTCATCTTATTCACCGCGCCAATCCCCAAAGAACAATTACTTTATCCGAGGAAAGACACGGAGATCCATGGACGCTTTTGTCGGAAAGGGACCTGAACTGCAAGCAACAACAGCCCCTCCAAAGAAGCCACCACGACGCAACCTGTCAGCTTCGCCGACACATCCGGGCATCAACAACAACAATAATGAATCACTCACTATGATGACGGCAGCAGGTGAAAATTCGGAAGGAATGTTTGTGTTTCCGATGATGGGGAGGAACAAGTCCCTTGATGAGTCCATGTATAGTGAAACTTGGCGAAAAAGTGTTCCGACATTTTACGAACTGAGCGAGCAGGGTGGTGGAGACTCGAGTGGTACATCGTCGTTGGACTTTGAAAAGACGAACAATTTTACGAGAGGTGACGGTGCGAGAGTGTCAAATGGAAGTCAGGTGGAAGTGCCGAAAGGTGTTGACAGTTTGAACAATTTTGTATCCGTGGCCCACATAAAATTACGGGATGCCAAGAATGAAGTGAATGTTTCGCCACGGAATATCCGATCGGTGACGGAGAATAACAACGAAGTTAAGACGATGACAACAGTTGAGAATGACGTCAGGAATGGCTCTCATACGGAACCAACGGTAAGATTAAACATGTGTCATCACTTTTGATCGATATCCTTTGATAAGCAGGGCCCACTTGATTTAGCTGTGCAAGTCATGATATAAACATTCCGGGTTGATTCATTCACAATGGGCTAAAGGTGACTGGTCATTTGACCGAATCGAGCTTTGTGCGGAATGGAGCTAGTTAATGGCAAATTTTTTCAAGAGGAGATTCCAGAGGCTAATTAGTAAATACGTTTTGTCATTGATAGCTCGAGAGTGGAAAAGGTGCTGAGACTGTCAATAAGAAACCACTGCCACGAGGACCTAAACCGGCGATCGCGCCTAAACCTAAAATTTTACCGAAACCAAAGAATATAAAGCGTCAAGGAAATTCATGTGATAATGTGCTGGATGATGATAAGGCCAAGAGTAGCTCCTGGAAGACCCCTAAATCTACGTCCATGTCCATAATCAGTCCAGTTGATATCGACAAAGAATGGGAAAGTATACTGCAGTCGTTGGATACACAAATGGGTTAGTTCGCGGCGGAATTTTGATAAGCCAAGGTGGTAGGTGGTTTAGAAATTGCATTCTGGCTTTCACTTTTAGGAGAACTGAATACTTTACAACGAAGAAAGCTAAAGCAAGCCTCCCAAAGCTTGGTCGGGTCTTGGCTGTCCAACATCGGGATGGGGCACTATGAAAAACTGTTGACAACGAATGGCTACGACAACATTGAATTCTTGGTACATGGATTTTTGTGTATAATGTTGAAATTTGGTTTCATGTCGTAGTCTGTTTTCTGATGGCTTGAATTGCACGTTTCAAGGGTGAAGAGATTCTGGACGACGTCGCATTGATAGAAATTGGCGTACTTAGTGCTCAAGAGCGGAAAGTGATTCTGAAAGCTGCAAGTAAACTGCAAGTTAGATGGCCTCGAACAGGAAGGGTTGGAATGGTACCTGAGTCTGTCGACGGTTGGCTGGAGGAATTGAACTTGCCGCAATACAAGGACACGTTTCTGAAGAACCTGTACGCGGATCCTGACCGGCTTGTGAGGTTGTTGAACGATGAGTTGATTACCGTGTTGAACATTGATCTTGTGGGACATCGGAGACGGATTTTGTGCGCTTCTTGTAAGATCACAGGTGAAATGAGCCTTAGCCGGAGTTCGAGTACAGTGCGGTTGGAGAATGGTGCAAACAGTTCAAGCGAAGATTTGCGAACGTTGGCTTATCGAGAGCCGAAGGATTTGGTCTCGGGGGTGTCTTCCGCCTTGAAGACTGCCTGGAGACATACGCCGGAAACTCTGATTGATGGAAGTGTAGCGTACAGAGCCATTGTAAGTTGTGCATTTTCTTTTCAAGTATCCTGGGGTGCAATTTCGGCACATACATGTATGTTGTACATATGTTTTTGCAGTACGTGGGTTCCAGTTCAGTGCAGGAATTTTCAACGCCGGACCTGATCCAAGGTGCGATTCAAAGTATACGATCTCAGCAGCAGCCGAAGTTATCTGGCATAGGGAGAGGAAAGCCGGTGACGACGTTCATGAATATCCGAGTGACACTAATTGTTTCCGCGACGGTTGTCAGTTGGTACGACGCTCAGACACAGGTAATGTTACGTAGTACAGAATGAGACCTTGTTGTGATTGAAGGGAAAGAATTGGAAATGAAAGGTGGAATTTGCGAGGTAAGCTAAAGGATAAAAATCCGTGATTGCAGAACCTTGTGAAAGAGCATGAAATCGGAAGCATCCAGTGCACATGCCAAGCCTCTGATGATTTGCGTCATTTAGCGTTAGTGACAAAAGCTGCTGACCCAAGAGAAAGACATCATTCCTGTCACGTCTTCTGTCTCGATTCTGCGGTGAGTTTCCTTTTGCCGGTTTTATAATTCTGGTTCTGTTCTATGATAGCCTTTGTTGAATCCTGATGAACAGCAGGGTTTTGGAAATGCAGAGACCCGAGAATTTTTTGATCCTGCAATGTCAGTGATGGTGTATGTAGGGAAAGGCTATAATCGTAGCGCTTCTTTTTCCTCTTGATCCGGTTTGTGAAGTCTGTGTCTCTCTTTGTACTTTATAGGAGCTGGCAACAGAAGCCATTCTAACGTTAGGCCAAGCTTTTGAAGTGGCGTACCAGTTGGCGGTGAACAGAAATTCGGGAAGAGACTACAAGGGTCATACGAGATCCAAGTCAGCAAATCAACTTTGTCCTGTACAGGTTGGCGTTAGTGGATGTGCCAAAATCATGGACTACAATAACAAGTTGCTGCAGGGCGGAGGAGGTAGTTGTGGTGGGAGTCATCTGCGGTCCCAGTCCGTGACTGATATTCCGCCGGTGCCAGAAGTCAGCGGAACTTCCAGCTCGCAATGTAATTCACCGAGGATTCATAAGAGCTACGGACTCCCTCGGGCTGAATCTTTTAGTTTCAGCTCACATTCCAGCTTGAGTCGTGCTCCTATCGTCTCCAAAGAAGAACTTTGATCTCCATTCTTTTTCTAGTCCAATGAGTTGAGTATATATACTATACTATATCGTCTCGGTCTCTCTCTTTAATATAACATGGCTTTTACTACTATAGTCAGCAAGAAGAAGATTGTTGTTGTTACATATATTTCGGTTCAGGTTACCACAAAATGGCCTGGTCATCATCACGACAATGACAGGTATACGCGCATGTTTTTCAACTTTTGATGACACGATCCTGTTCTCTGGCCCTGTTTTGGTATTCAGGGTGCAATTGACATTTTTCTTGCTATAGCTTTCTCAAAGAAGATTCTGCATCACATGTACTCAATCACAATTCGGTCTGTAAACCATACTTGGTCAATATTTTACCTAATGAGAATTCAGTTGCTCAATCAAGTCACAAACTACCAGGGATTTTCTGCTGGATTATTTATAATTAGCACCTTCTCTTTCTAACCCCTTGACCCTTTGCACAAAAGAAGCGTACTAATAATGGCGAATGCCAAAGACGAGCCAGTACTTTTTGAGTAACGGCAATTTAAAGCAGGCCTATACACTACTTTTTGCTTTAAGGTGCTCTCAGTTGTGATTGTGAGATTTAGTAGATCAATCAGTCACTGTTTATAGAGTTAGTAGTAACTGACCAAGGTGTTATTACGATTACGTAACCTTCAAAATGAGGTTTAAAGGTTCTACTAGGGAAACAATTTCGTAGCGGGTAGTTTTAGATCTGAAAACGACTATTAGGCGACGAGAACGACAAAGGATTGTCTGATTATGAATACGAATATTATGAATTATACTGTTGTTGTGTAGTAATAGAGACTCGTGTTGTGAGTAATGTTGTCGATTTTCAGCTCGTAGGTATTCATAATTACTGCGATATTTTCTAAACTCTTAGCTTCTTTGAAACCTGTCCTTTTCTACTAGTATAGCCGACGATGTAATTTTGCATAGGACCTACATCGTTAGAATTGGCGACTCGTACTATAATCTTCTAAAGGGCAACTTTTTTCCTCGTGCTTTAGAAATATTGTGAACACCGTGTGTGTGCTTGTCCAGGAAACACCAAATAAGTATTTTGAGGCTAGAATTTGAGAAACAAGTTTAGAGCCGAGCGAATGTTGTTAGTGAATTCTCACAGAGTCCTGAAGCAGCTTAGCAATCCACCAGATTTGGGGATCGCAATTTGATTTTTCATACGTGACAAGTGGACATGACAGGGAAGATTTTCAATCTGACTACATGAAGTTGATACAAGTTTGTTTGATAGACAGTCACGACATTCTTACAGACACATGCTGGAGAAAATATTGGGAGATTTTGTTACACGGGATTGTTAATGGAACTACAGTTACAAAAAACATACAGTAGTTGTCCCTCTAGAAAGACTGATGTATACAACGTGAGTTTTTTATTAGTTTGATTAATTTCTAGGCATAATTTTTGATTACGGGGTATTGTTTACTGCGAATGACATGCACAAATGCAAAAGATTGAGCACTTTTAAGTCACTGATAGTTTTTATAGAACAATCATTTCTCATAGTCATGTTCCTTCTGATTTGCAACCGAATTATTTCCTTGGATGGACGACTGTTAGCAATATTATGTTTCGAGAGTCTTTTATAATTTGACATGTATTTATAATTTTAACTTGTCTCTTTGGAACTATCTGCACGTCACATATTTCTCTGGTCTTGTGATGCTTGACGTCGCTCTTTTTGCAATCAGATGCTTACACAGGTAAAAATCAAAATGGAACAGAGAGATTTCACCTTGAGATTATAGTTACCAAAGGGTCCAAATTGATGAACCTCTTAAAATTATACAATGGCTCAAAGGAACTTTTTCTCCGACTCTGATTGGCATAGATTGAATGCAATAGTCTTGTAATGTTAACTCTAGTCGTAAGATACAGATAGATATTAGACTCAGTTTGCGTAGCTTTAATTACTGAAAGTCCTGAGACTACTACGTTAAGTGATTTCCTATTACAAAGCACATGACCTGTCCAGGCTCAACTATATACGTTAACTCTTCGACTCGTGTTGCAATATACAGGTGCTCAGTATTGGGCATTATATTATATACAAATATACTCTGATTTGCTAGTAATTGTTGGACTGATTTAAGTTACCACTGCACTTGTAGATTGTGTCTACAAAAATACTTGGAACAATCATTTGTAACAATTGGTCAAGTTTTGCTCGAAATTGTTTATGGTTAGAGCTGTTAAGTGTTGTGTGAAAACGGACAAGTTGTAATTGTGGAATACTCTTTTCTCATCCTATAACATGGTGGCTCAATTAAACAAAAGTTTTGCATACGGACAGTGGTCGACTTGTTCTTGTGTTTGTACTTTTCATTAGAAACAAAGTCTGCAGCAGAAATTTGGTCGAAGGAGAAATAGGAATTTTAATTGGAGTGTGAAACACAAGTTTTGGAATACTTTCCCTCGTTCCTGACTACTTCAAAAGAGAAAGAGAATTAAAAAGTAAGTAATTTGGCGGTTCCCAAGCAAATAGGCTGGATCGGCACGGTGTAGGAGAACAAAATGATTGCGGTGTTTTCTTCTTCAGTAGGGTAAATGTTCAAGTGGAAGCAATATTGAGCAATGATTTCTCAGGGCCTTGAACACGAGTTATGTGGGGAATCCTTGATCATAACACCCTCGATGACAAATACCATTCCGGGATCTCACCTCTCCGCGGCAACTCCTTGATGACATTCCAGAAAGGGTTGGTTGAGAATTTAGGACAACTCGGTCCCACACACAAGTGTTGGACCGAAAAACATTGTTGATGGGCAAAATATAATTAGAGATTTCGATGGCGAGTAAAATAAAAAAATAAAACAAGTGGCAGAAGATACAGCGGTGATTGAATAAAGTCGAGAAGGGCTTTTGGAAGCAATGATGATGTGAACTATTGAGAGGCGATCATGTGCACAACTATGCAAGTTATCCCCTTGTGAATCCATTGTGCCTTTACAGAACCCTTTGAGCTGTGAATGCCAAATTAATTGACCTCCGGACAATAGACAAAGTTGTTATGTACGGAAGTTTTGTACTAGTGACTGGCTATGGGCCCTCCTTTTTTATCATCATCCTGGGATCATTTATAATGTTTGTGAGGTTAGCTTTATACACGTCCCCTGAGAACGGTTTAGAACAAATTGTCATTAAATGCAACCTTTTCTTCAGAGTCCATGCTGCATGACAAATAATGTATTTATTTCCAGACCGGACGGATCGGCATATCATCTGTGCGGATGCTGGATCGGAAGAAAGGGGCGACAAGTGTATTCGGATTCTAAGAGAGTCCGGAACGAATTGCATTAAACCACGTGCTTTTTCTCATGATGATGATCTGATCCTTGCTGTACCCTTTTGCAAGGAAGGAATATCAATTGCTTCTATGATGTATCAGTATCATTGTCGTTATCAACAGGCAAGGGTTGAGTATATGACGTAATAAATGTATGATACGTAATGATATGAAACGCCTACTTGGGTGGTTGTGAGATTATTCGGAAGGGTGCAACGTGCCACACAAGGAACATTCTATTAGCAAAACAATTTGTAACTGCGATAATAATGGCCACATTTTTAGCCTGAAAGTGCGAAGTAAGGACATTGGGAGAGATATCTTACAGAGTTTAGGTTTCCATTAACTTTGGTGTTTGAGAAGAAGGAGGAAAATTATGTAATCCTTTTTTTATCTGGAAAAAACATTTTTGCTATAACTTGTTACTGGTTGGGTGAAGAGGAAGGTAGGCGGTTTCGGGTAGGATCACAGATGCCCTTCGAGCGCCGCTACGCAGGTGAATTTTGTATCGAGAAACCATAAGAAGTTTACGGAGCAAAAATATTAAAAAGCGGAGACAGGAAAGAAGAAGAATGTGGATTAAATTGTGACTGTCGTCTTATAAATTTAAGAGTGTGTTTGTGTGGTATTTTCAGAGGCAAGGGAAATGTATTAGCAGTATGGCGCGCTTTCACCAGATTTCTACTTGGTTGAACTTGTATTATTGCTCAGGATAGTTGCTAGGCCATGTTGAAAAATATGATGACGACGAGATCCGCGAAGGATTGCGACTTGGTTAAACTTCTTGCTTGGGGGTAGGCGGTATATCTATACATTCTTTTTCATTTGTTTAAAAAGTAGGCAATTCTTCTTTTTTCAAAAGGAAGCAGAAGAAAGTAAGTTTTTTCTCAGTAAAGCAGTAAAATCAAAGCGGTTTGTGAAAATTATCATTTTTTCTCTGAATGATCATCAGAAATGTAAAGACTGTAGGAGGATATACAAGGAAGGGAAATATTTTTCATTTCTTCTCCCAATTTATCACTCGACCATAAATTCATCTTTTTTTACTTTGTGCTTTTT
>JAQGBJ010003258.1:0-13259 GCA_034698345.1 Sphaeridia pumilis
AGATTGTACACCAAAGCGGAGAATGACCGAGAACCCTTCGAGAACCTCATTTGGATCGATGCTGAAGAACCAGAAAACGTAATGACGACTTTCAAAATGCTTGCGATGGATTGCTTGAACATGGACCGCGCCCCTTCGACCGATGCAGATTTGATCGAAGCTGTCTACAATTCCATCTTGAAGTACAGGACTCTCGTTGTGTTTGACAACTTGCAAGGAGTAGGATATCTCGGAGACTTGCTGCCAACAGCAATCCCACCAGAAGCTCCGTCATCACAATTCATTTTTGCAACTCGACAAGAACCAATCTGGCAAAATTCCTGGTTGCAACGTCATGAGGTTCATGTACGAGAGCTCGACCTGCAAGTCTGTGAAGCCTACATTCGTGACAGTCTTGCGAAATCTCCCCTGGAAATACCTGATGTCGATGACAAATGGATGGAACTTGCCGAGTACTTTGGATGCCTTGTGATTGCACTTCGTGCTGCAACCATGTACATTGTGGAACAGAACAAGCTGCACAACCTGCTGGGCAAGGAAGCGTACACCTTGAAAGTCTTTCTAGAGGAAGTCGAGAGAGTGCCCATTCAACAGCGAGGGTTCGGTCTCGAACACGAAACTCATCTTGCTGAACTAATCTACAAGCCCCTGCGTAAACTTTGGACTCGAACGCTGAACAACAAACCTTCCGAACCTCACGGCCAACTTGCAGAGCGCATATTGGAAGTCTTGGCCTACTTATCACCATCTGGCGTCCCCCTCAACTGGTTTTGTACTTTGTTTGCAAAAATCCCGGCTTTCACCGAGACAAACATGTGTTGCGCGATGGATTTTCTGACGTCCTGGTCTTTAGTGCAGATTTTGGATGGCCGTGCAATTGCACATCGTGTACTCCAGAATACAATACGAGGAAGATTTCAAAACAAACCAGAGAATTCAAGTGAAGCTGTGAAATGGCTACTTCCAGCAGTTGAACACTTGCACGGGCAGCTTACAGCTGAGAACAGACGCGAGAATTTCTGTCACAATTTGCGCTTCTTAATTTGCAATGTGATATCGGGTAATGTGCCGGGCCTCATCGTGAACTTTTTAGTGAACCTGAAAGAAATCAACACTCGTCAATGGCTCCTGGAGGCACTCGTTCAAAACATGGTCAAAAAGGAAGCTTCCGTCAGCCTCGACTGCTTGAAGCTGCTCTCAACGCCGGGCGTGGTTCCGGAAAACGCTCATGTACTGTTGCTGGCCGACTGGATTCAGTCCATTGGTTCCCAACTGCCGATACGGAAACAACTGCAATTTGTCGAAGAATCAATGAGTTGTGTCGTCCATAACATCAACGAATATCCGGAACTATTCAAAACTTCCACCTTGTTACTGGAGGTATCTGGTTTGGTGAGCAAATGGGTGCCAAATCTCAACGACGGTGATGACGATGATAACTCGCCGGCGTTTTCCGAAATGAATTTGCTATTCATGAAGCAAATCCTCGAAGCTGTCTTGAAAGAGGCCTTCCGCCAATCGGCAACCATGGAGAACAAAGCGACGATCAAATTCAAGTCTGTGCTACTTTCTTTTCATTGGCACCGACTGCTGCAACACGTGGCGGTTGGCTTGAAAACGCCGAGCCCTGATACGCTCCAACTTGACAGTTTGCTCAAGTACACTGGCGTTGACAAAGATCGGTTTGCGTGGTACCAGACCAAGCTGGAGCAGTTTTACACACATCGCAGCCTTCCGCCCGAGAACATTAGCCAAGTGAGCAAGCTAGAAGCAAGAATGGTGGCTGCATTCGAGAGCATGACGCTAAATGGCTCGTGCGCAGAGGCCGCGGTGAGAGCAGCACGTTTGTCCGGCAAGTTTCACCACGAAACGATCGAGTTTTTACGCATTTTCCGTTCAGTGGGATGCTTTTTCGAACTGAAAACTTCAATTGTGGTCCCGTGTCTGCTGTACCTGACATTTGAAACTCATTTTGAATTGTTACATTGCATTCTTGCGGAGCTCTCAGATAAAACTTCCCAAACTGAAGAGAGTGCGAGTAATGTGAAAGAACTTGTTTATCCATTGATGAACATCCATGAACAAAGAGTAAAGAGTCATTTCAGTCTTCCCGAAGCAAGGCCGATGTTCAAGCTGTTTACTCAATTTGGAGCTGAACCTGCTACAGTGATGTTACCAAACGCGGAACGACTTGTTGACGTCCTTGACCAAATTATTGACAACAGACCGCCGCCGTTCTCGTTTCCCACCGGGATGCCTTTTTGTTGAGGTGTTCTATCTCGATGTGGAATGATATTTTTATGCACAATTCGTTCAAGTGATTGGTGAATGGTCGAAATTCGACTAATAATTACTGTAAAAGAGTTGGCAATAGTCCCTAGGCAAAGATTACTGACGTTTCGAATTACACTTGAGTTCCGAGGTATATAAATTTAGCAACTCCAGAGCCACAACTTTCAACCATCAAAAAATTCCAGTGTCTTTACTTGCAGCTGTTTAATCTTTGAATTCTTCAGAATTTATATGTTCAGCGTCTTAAACGACATTTGAATGCATCGGGAAATAGAAAAATATAAGCTCCAGATCCACAACAATTGGTTCACAGATGTTATTGATAATTTTCCTTACTTATAAATGCTAAGAACCTAAAGCCTATTGCAAAATAAAAAAGCTTCGAACATTTTTCTGATCTTGGAAGAAACTTCAAATGGATTCGATCCGATTATCGCCATTGCAATTACTTTATTTTGTATTCTACAACCACAGACATTTCAACAGACCAATTCGTCTCCAGTGTATAATCTGATTCGAGTATAAAAATGTTTAACATCGGCGTGGATTGCTCACTCAACGACCAGAATGGCAGCGGCGAAGTGCGCGACTGTCGGTGTGAGCCGTCTTTGGTTGCTTTTATTCAGCTTGGCCTTTGTGAACTTTGAAGACACTTTCGCGATCGGTGGGTTGTTTTAATTTGCAGAATTTCGAAACTGTTCCGTGTTGCAGCTTTACTAACATTTGTTGTTACTTTTTTTAATTTTAGAAGACATCAGTTTTCCTGAATACACGGGTGTTACAACCCGGGAAGAAAATTTTATTTACACCAATACCACCGAAGGTGCTGCTAATTTTGAAGCTAAAGCCCATCTTACTATTTGGATGTTTGTACTCATAATCACGTTGGCTCATTGTTGGTTGATTGCAGGATTCGAAACTCGCGCACGCGCCCTCGCGGCAAGAGTGACTAAGATCTATCCAAAATGCATCACAACTCACTTTGGCTACATCGAGCGCAGATTCAACTTACAGTCAGCTTTAAAAGAAATAAAGTCTGCAGCTGCTGGCTCTGACTCCACCCGGATGATTGCTTACAGTTACGACGTTTTGCTGGACCTGATTATTGCCAATTCGAATGTTGACGACGGATGCTGCAATAGCGATTACGTGGAGCTGGCGTACAAAGTACTTGAACTGGAACAGAAAGTTACAGCTGAGACCAATTCATCTTCAGTGGTGGAGGAGAAGCTTCGAGATTTGAAAGAGCGCTTTCACCCGGGAGTTTTCAAAATCTTCAACGAAACCGCGCGCTTCGTGATCATGGCTCCAGGCAACCGCACCGACGGTTATGCCCTCTATGCAGCACAAAAGCCAATCGCCAAATGGCGCGATTCTTTTGAAACCAGTTTTACACACTCTGTGATGCGGCGATATAGCGCTTTTTTGCCCGCGTTCCACTGGAATTTGGTTAGTGTTGATGCAAGCGACCAGAGCCGAAACGAGTTTCGTTTTGTAAGCGTATTGACGAACAAGTCCTTCGGAGTTATTGGAGAGCAGGGCCTTTTACGACTGATTCCCACCACAGAATCGATTCGAGACACCAAATCCGAGCTGTTCTCATTCCGTGTGATGCATTCAGCTTCATCGCTCTTCCGTGTCAGAACGTACAGTGGATATACAGGTTTGCCAGCTCACCTGCAAACAAGTCAAGTTTTCGTTGTGGACTTTGTACGAGAAATGTACCACAGCTCTGTCTTGGCGCTTTCCAGCATAGACGCCATAGCCTTCAAAAAATGTGTGTTTATTTCGAATCAAACTGCTTGAGAACCAAGCTCTGAAACCATTATCTGCAGCTATAACTTTGTTTTTCTAGGTGCTAATATCTCTGAAGAAGTGAGCGGTTTGTACCCGCCTTGCAGAAACGAGATGGATTTGGTGGACCAGTACCGGCTTTCGGACTTTCTTCAAGTCTTCAACAAAGAAACCGAATCTGCTGCGCGCCTGCGCGCAGCCTACGAAGCGCTGCTGGACGTAATCATCGGCTCGCCGTTCCTCTGCGGCCAAGACTACGTTCAACTCGCCTACCACGTGCTTCAGAGAAGCGCCGACGGGAGCGCCACTAGCGACGATGCGGAGCAACAAGCGTGGAACGATTTTAAAAGTCGATTTAACCCGCAAATTCTGGCGCTGTTAGACGCCACAAAAAGCTGGGCGCTGATGGCGGCAGACAAACCTGGTTTTGCGCTTAATTTTGACGCCGTGGATCCTAAGGATTGGATGCGTTGGGATAGAAGACAAGTGGGATATGCTGTAAAATACTTTCCGGAAGATAACGGAAGACATTTCACAGCGTTTCGGCTCATTAGAAAAATTCAAAAACCGTCTCGTCCGGATAAGAAAAAGATATTCCAGTTCATGCCAACTCAGGAGTCAGTGCTTCCGGAAGCAACAGCTTTCAAGTTTCGGCTCGTGGTGATAGTTTTGACTTGCACGTTATAGAAAAGAAATTTATTGTGCACCATGCAGAACTAAATGAAGAATGTCAAAGGTGGTCCGCAACCAGCTTGAATTGCAGTGCGATCTTTTACTTTGAAGATATGAGCGGGGACTTCAGAGGTAGGTACAAACATTCTTGTTTTTATTTCCAAATTCATGCGAACGCACAAGTTACAAACAACTATTAATTGCTCTCATTCGAAGGCTCAACCAATATTTCGACCCGTGAAGAAGCCCAAACTTGGTACCCGCCTTGCGATGACGAAAGAAATTTGTTTGCTGACTGGCGCTTGTGGACATTTTTTGAAACTTTCAACCCAGAAACGAAGTCCTCTTCAGTTCTGGTCGCAGCTTACAACGCCATGTTCGATGCAATCACCACGAATTCGCCGCTCATCTGCTCCCAAGACTACGTCCAACTCGCATTCAAAGTCCAACAAATCCAGCAAAGCCTCAACAGCTGGGCAGAAGACCACGAAAATTGGGCGCGACTTCGAAGCCGCTTCAACCCAAAAATATTCTATCTCTTCGACGAGGACAAAAAGTGGAGAATTGCATCGGTTGAGCATCCTGAATACGCCATTTTGGGAAACGACCGCTTCACTGGCGGAGAGAATTATGGCACGAGACACCAGTTGAAATTTCTCAAGTTTGATGCTCGTTTTCCCGCCTTCAACTGGCGCTTCCATCCGCTTGATGAAGGTCGAGCATTCGACTTGAAAAGCTATTCTGGATTGTCTTTCGAAACTTTATTTTCTAGATTTGAAGCCACTGAACTGCTTAAACAACAAATTGTCCCTACTCAAAGTTCTTTAATGACAAATTCAACCATCTTCCAATTCAACCTGGTCCAGATCGCTGGCAAACGTGTTCACACGTTTCAACCCACAGTAAAAGAGATTTTCCCGGACCGGTATCAACCGGAGATTCAAAATCGACCAAGTTTCCTCGAAAACAATCGAACTTTAGACATGAGTCATAGATTAAGATTCAACGAATCTGAACTCTTCTACTTGGAACATGGGGAAGACACAGCGCCATCTGCCGACGTGAGCATTGCTGAGCAAATCAAGGAGCTTTTCCCGCCCTGCGAAACCCGACAAGACGACTTGACTCTCGATCGGCTTTGGGACGTCTTCCAAGTTTTCCACCTCGACGTCGCCAACTCTTCAATTCTCATCGAAGCCTACGAAGCGACGCTGGACGCGATTTTGGCGCCATCGTCCTTCCGCTGCACTCCCGACTACGTTCAACTCGCCAATCAAGTCTACGAACTCGGGAAGAAACTGAATCAAACCAATGCCAACGAAGACCAGCTGATTGAATTCGAGCGACTCAAGACCCGGTTCAACCCGGGAGTTTTCAAACTATTCGACGACCAGAAGACGTACCAAATCTTGTTAGTGCACACACAAGAGTACATAGTTAGTGGAAGGAGTGACAATCCATATCGAAGAAACACACTAAGCGTCAGACTTGCATCGTCCAACGATAATTCCACTTCAACGACTACCGAACAATGGAGCTTTGCGCGATTCCCGCCGCGTGCCAGCTCATTCATGCTGCAGCTGGGACAGGGGGCGCTTCGGGCGCCTTGGGGAAGAATCGTCGTCGTTCCTTCTCTTCTATCACTCAACCCAAATTCGTCATCCTTTACATTTCGACTTGACTTCCTGTCTGATAATTACGAGCTTAACCATGAACGCCAAGTTTTGTGTCTTTTTCGGGCATTCAATTGGGATCGGAGAATGTGGGAAGACACTTCCGAGTTGCGGAAAATTCATGTTGATTCCTTAGGTTCAGCTACATCGATTGCTCCATTTCAGTTGGCAGAAATTTGAACTGAAATTATAGCAAAACAGAAAATCCTATCCTTTCTAAAATTATCAATTCGCTAAAAATGTCTAAGCGTTTCCATTGCCTTTATTTTTTAAAATTCAAACTCCCGTCATGATTCTTAATTCTTGAAACCTTTTTCATCAATAAAACTCTCTTGAAACTCCATGTCTGTCAAAGCCACAAAGTCACAACGAGTCCACGTGCTTTCATATATTGCCAATTTGGGTTTACGCCAATTCCAGCTGGATTCGACCATGTTGCTCCAGACTTGTCCAGATTTGAACGGTTTTTTCTTGACATTTCCTACTGGTCAAGCTTCTTCAGCAAACTTGTATGAATCAACTAGTAGGAGGATTTTGCAGAAATCAAAGGCTTCTTTCTCTTCTCCTATCTTGTTTTTCAGAGACTCAAGTCATAATGTTGTCATGTCATAAAACATGTCATTCTCATTCTAGTGAATGCTTTTAGTTATTGGCTTCTTGTGTCATAGATATTCGCTATTCATGCACACCTTCTTATCTTGACCTTACTTTGATGAATCCTAGCCGGGCGTTACTGGTTTTCGCCAAAACTTTTTCCACATGGTTGAATCCCAATAGCATATATTATATATTAGTAATCCGAGCCATCCAAGAGTAAGCCAAACAACAAACAGAAGAAGCCTCCGTACAAAGCGAGAGTTGACGAGCTTTAAGCTCGTGTTTACTATGATAATTGCCCACTGCTTCAGCTTTATAATGTCGCCGTACGTAACCAGAAAGTTGGGAGTGAAACTGGATTTCCATCAGCTCCATCATTTCTAGGACAAATCCTCTAAGATGATTATATCAATGCTATTTACCGACCTCCTTCCTACTGCCTGAGGCGTGTATTTGTCAAGCCAGAAACCAAGAGGTTTTGAACTGCAACGACTTTTACTGATAAGGGTATCGTATCGAATCATATAAAATGCAGACACACCAACGTCCAGTCAGTAGTCACAAGTTTCTGAGAAAGTGAGCAGCTCGTTAATAGTCGTTGGAACTGAAGCTATAACAATCAGTTGTGCACGTGTTTGAAAAGCTCTCTATTGCAGGTGATTCCGTAAGCTTTAACTTGCAAATTGCTAACAGCGGCCACATTATTATTTCCTTTTAGAAGTTTTTCCTTGACAAGGTGAGTTTTAGTCGGTTTCATAGCTCGTTAGCATAAGAATTGGTTCCTTGAGGCAGTTTTGGTGAGTAGATGAGTCAATCCCACTGCTCATTAGACGGTTTGATGCATAGTCCGCCTAATGACATCTTGGCATGTGTCTTGCTTTGGTTAATCTACAGCTCAGGTGATAGCGGCGTGATTTTGTAACTTTGACTTATAGTGTTCATTTGTCTTTCAAGTTCATCACAAGTGGCAACTGCTGTTGGTGACTGACTGAAGTCTCGTCTCGTCTCTTTTTGAAGTTGAAGTTTGTGTGGTTCAAGAAGATGGCTGTTTCCAAGACGTTGGTCCTTGTGGCGTTGGCAGGCCTGATTGGTGTTTCTGCAGGTAAGATACACATTTTTATGTAATATTTCTGTTGGTTAAAGTTGAGGGAAATCAGTGAGAAACTTACTTGTTATTCTTGTTTTTCAGCCCTTAAGTGCGTGGTTTGCAACTCACATCTCAACGCCGGTTGTGACGTCTCTGACCCGCATAGGCTTAGCAACTATGAAGTCAACTGCACCGACCGATCAGCCAAGGCCAGCAGCATCAACCATCATGACCTCGTAAAACAAGATCAGAGCGCCAGTGGGAACCAATCACACACGTATACGTACTGCAGGAAGACGTTGGTCACGGTTCCTATTCAAGAAAATAGAGGTAAGATCTTATACACGACAGTCAGTCTATTTACAATTATACATTTTTTAGGATAAATACTCACAATTGTATGTTGAAAATCTTTCAGAATCTCCAATCATGGGACCTGATACCCGCGTCGAGCGATCTTGCGGTTGGGAAGGCGATGAAGCGGATGGCTGCAAATGGCAAACTTCCTTTGGTGGCATCCAAGTCTACACCTGCAAATGCTCAACAGATGCTTGTAATAGCGCCGGGTCTGAAGTTATTTCAATGGGTGTGCTACTAGTTCCTGTCATTGTGTTCATGAAACAGTATGTGTTCCAGATGTAAGTGGAAGAGTTTGATTCTAGAAAGCTGTGCGGTAAAGTGAAGGCAGTTAAAGTAAATAGTCGGTTCCATGCAGAAAATCACATGTGTGGTTGTCAGTCATTAGTGAACGTGAGTTAGATGTATATAACACTTAATTGAACATGTACGTCGTGATTCGTGATCACATTCAAGTATGCTGAATGTTGATCATCAAGATTCAAGGTCAAAAATGAAAGGTCTAAAATTATAGCTTGCGTCTAGAAGTTCAGGTAACTTAGCACTTTTGAGAACATTTTCGATTGTCCAATTAAGTCAAACAAAGCAAAATAAATGATCCTTCATTCATGCCATTTTGATAATTATCAATTCAAAGTTAGTATTTAGTATTTTTAAAGAAGTTCAGTCAGAACTTCAGGGCAATCAAATCCCGGCTGCACACATTGTTTACATTTTGCGAAAGGTAAAATAGAGAGGCATTTCGCACATTACGGCATCGCACCTGATTAGTCGACGCACGAGCCTAGAGGCGGAGCATTACCTTCAAATGAGCTGGCGCGAAAAAGCGATGGCGTTTTCGCATGCGGGACTTTTGTCAACTACGAATCGTAAACAAAGCCTCATCAAGAGTTTGCGGAATTTACATGTAATTTGTACATAACTTTCAACTTAATTATCATAAACCTAGCATGTTTTGGAAAGTAGGTGTTCATTCTGCCGCAGTCTCTCTGAAAAACATTTTGTTTAAATTCAGTAATCTTCGTTAAGTTTATTGAAGAAGCAGTGAAAAGTTTTTGAAGGTTGTTTTGATTTTGCAGTGATTTTAGAGACAGCTGTTGTAGTTTTTTGAAGTTTTTAGCCAGTCCCAGTTTTTGATAACAATTTTGAAGATGGAAATTCCGCAGCAAATTGGTGACGGTTTCAGATGTGTTGTAAGTTGAAAATTTTGGGTTTAGAAATGTTTTCATAGTTTAGCTGTACAAAAACCTGGAATTCACTTTTTGAAATTTTGAAACGTGCTTCAGCTCATTGGAACAAAGCTCGCCATCTTCGATATTCCCGAATGGGGTTACTATGAAGTTATCGAATATACCAACATTGGAAATGTCTTTCTGGCTCCTGCTGAACCCGAATTGGTGGCAGGTCTTGAGATGCTGGAGGCGTTTTACGGTAAACTGGAGAAATCTAAATTGCTTGACAAGGCGAAGGTGAGGTTCTATATATATGTAGAATACTTTCAAACCAGCTTTTGAATTCAGACGTGTGTAACCGTGTTATAGCTGATTTTGATTTGTTACAGGTCAAAACAGCAGTACCCTTCAAAGACCACTTCTATGCACTGAAAACTGACATTCACAACAAGTGGTATAACCACACTATAGAATATATCTAGCATGGTTTTGACGGGGTTTAAAATTTGGTTTTGAGTTACAGGGTACGAGCTAAGGTAATCAGCTTGGACTTTGGTAATCAACTAGCCTGTGTCATGCTTATCGACATTAGCCACAGCGTCTTGCATCAGGTTCCATTCAGCCGGCTGTTCAACCTCGAGAGCAGATTCTGGGATCTTCCACAAAGGATCATCAAGTTCAAATTGGCCAATGTGCAGCTTACTCATGCTGATGACAGTCGTGAGTTGCTGAAGGAATTGGGTCTGATGAAAGCTGGTATGCGTTCTAGTCTACCTGATTATGCTCTGACAAGTAGATTATTTGGCTGCTAAAATGCTAAACCCTTTGATCTTCAGGCGACATTGTATGCGGCCACGTACCTCGAGGACAACAAGCTCAAAATGAAAAGGACAACAAACGATTGGCAATCCATCTTATCCAACCCAAGAAGCCGAACCAAGATGCCGTTGATATTCAAAAAGTGCTGGTTCTGTACAAATCTGCGGAGGCGGGAAAGAATGTTCACACTTGGTAAGATGCAATATGTTATTGTAAACGGTGTTGATTATTGCTAAGATGCTGGTGATTGATTAAAACTTTCTTTTATTTACAGGGGCTCACCTCCAAACGCCCTGCGTAAATTTTTGGACTTGAAACAGCTGACGGGCGAGAAGAGCGATGTCAAAAGTCCTCCGGAACCTAAGAAATTCATCTATTGACAAGAGCTGCTATACTTCAGAGTTGACGTTTGTTTTTATTTACACAATACTACAATTAGATTAGAAAAGAGAAAGTTTATTATCATTGCTTTGTTGTCTCCTCGAAAGAGGTCACTGTTAGGTCAAGGTCCCTGTCACTAAAACGTAGATAGTCTTCGTAAGTCGGCGGAGGTTCTTCTATATTAATGACTTGCTCTTCTAAGCTAGGTTTTGTAGGACTAGGCAGATCTACTGCTGTCAAGAATGGCGGTGGTGAATCTGACACTAATGAAGATACTGTTAGAATATCTTGAGCTCTAGTATTCCTATGTCTTCTAGGTAAATGCGACGCCCTTGCAAGTCCATGGGTTTGTAGTCTCTGGCCAGCGTGTAGTGGTCTTGAGATTTCGTAGACTTCGTACGTGTAGTTTTGATGTCCTTGTTCTGGTACCCTTGTACGGTTTTGATTACCTACAACATGTTATTTACACGTCACACATTAACTTGTACATACATTAGAATTTCAGAATACAACGTTTTTAGATTTACTAACCTGTTCTTGTTGTCCAGTTTCTTTCAGCCCTTCTGCGCATTTCTTCCTGGGCCAACTGAGCTCGTCTCATAGATCTGCAACATGCACTTATAGCCTGCAAATCAAGTCATCAATAATTACTACCACATTAACTACTGTAATTATAGATCGAATTGAAGTTTCAACTTACAATCAGTACCAGGGCTATTGCAAACACTATGACGACAATGGTCTTCCATTCCATCTTTGGCGACGAGCTTTACACCAGGTCAAAGCAGATCCATGGCCGTCTCGCAAGTAAACTTGAGCTAATAGTTTGTGCCTCATCTATTTGCAAAGGTTTTATCTTAATGTTCACCTGTGTTTTGATTTCAACAGATATTTGAAAGCCTCTTGAGAAAAGGTTGCATCAGCGGTTTCAGCAGCTGCCCAATCCTATTGTTGTCTATGCTGTGAAGCACAAAACGAAAATACTTTTCAACATGTCAAGATACTGCCGCAGATGTCTTGATTGCTGAATCTTTAGGGCTTTGGCTGACATACGAGATTTGACGTAATTCTATCGATAAGGATCGATGAAGAAGCTACGAAAATGCAATATCGTGGCGTCCATTGCATAATCCAGCAATTTTATCGGTGCTGATACCGATGGCAAGCTTTGGTGGCACACAGATCGTTTCGTTGGCTGTACGACCTGCCGAGATTATTGCTTCGTTGGGCATTAATCTATCGATAGCTGGACTCGGGCAAATTGAAATACTTGATATCCTTGAAACTTAATCTTTCATGTCCAGGCAACGTTAGTGTATATGCACTTTCACAGATAAGTTTGTTTACAACAAGATTTTTGATTGTTTGCTTGTTGATTCTGATAGGAATAGGAGAGACAAAGACCGCTAGCTAATTTACTTGCTAATAGCGTGATTAACTGCAATTTTAGCGAAAGCAACTGCTAAGTTAAGGCTTAATAAAGGGACAAATTAAGCGTCGATGAGAACCATAGATGATCCGAAATCTAAAAGACGCGGAGCCTAAACATGAACTTTGAACTTGAGCGGAGCGCCAAATTCAGATACATCGTCTAAAGCCACGTGTGAATGTAAACAAAACGGATGTGGAACTATAATGCCGTGCCTAAATTGGAAGGCATGCTACAAACTTAAAGTTCAGGATTGACAATTTCTGAAAGTTTATTTACGTCGTTTGTTTTTCATCTGCTCTGAAACGATGAATTTCGTTTTCCGAAGATTCTCCTTTGCTGTTCTTTCAAGGTACGACAGGTGTAAATCGTGCCTGCAATTTTCTTGATGGCATATGTCAGTATTAACGTGGAAGCTAATTGAGGATTTGGATTCTTCTTTGTTCCTACAGAACGACAAGACCCAGAGTTCCATTTCTGGATTTTGTTCCAAAAGTTACTTCCGTTAAGGCTGGACTTCATACCTCACGAGCTACGCTTGCTGACGCAACCGGGAAGATGCCGACGAGAGACAGTGTTGATCCAGACGATCCTGAAGAGGATCACAGGATCTTTGAAGAGATTATCCAAGGGTATAGAGAAGGAAAAGATTTGCGAGAAATTCAACAATCTATGGGACTGAACGACAAATACGTACGATCTCTAGCGGAGATGCTATTGGGACTCAGGGATAGGTTGCTCTTGGAAAATTGTCTGTCTTGCGATGATAATGTCTTGTTGCATCCAGCGCCAGTTGATGAAGAGTAAGTTGAACATTGTGATGTAGCAAATTTAGTTCTCTGGTTATCTAATGGCTCGTTTTATTACATTCCAGGACGTCGTTCTACAAACGGAATGGAGCGTATAGCATGGAACAGCAGCTAGAAGTCTTGACGGACGCTTTGAAAAGACATATGCGAGGTGATTTTGAGGAACTGATACTTTCT
>JAQGBJ010003259.1:0-13258 GCA_034698345.1 Sphaeridia pumilis
AATCCTCTGGTGCCATCAGGTCCGTGCGGTTGACGCACTACAATCAGCCTTGGAGCCGTCTCATCAACAGACATTTTTGACAGGCGGTTGAGCAGTCTTTCAGGCCGCTGACTTTCACTACAGAAAGAATTATACTCAGTCATACTATATCTGTAGCACCAAACAGACAAAACATGTCAAAATTATAGCTTACCCAAGCTTCACAACCGAGCAGGCTGAGGACTTTCCATTGCGTGGATTCTGGACTATGACAAACTCGACTTCATCACCAGGATTCAAATGGCTATGATCTTTAACTTCGGACATATGGAAGAACAGTTTCTTTCCATCTTCAACTTCGTAGGACAAGAACCCATACTGGCCTGCAGACAGATCACAAATTCAAATTTTCAATTCAAATTTAAAAAAACGGCTGGGAAACCGAACGCACCTTTAACAGCTTCGACAGTCGCTCGCAACTTCTTTCTGATTGGTCGAATGTTTACAGGTTTACTTTCAGCATCTAGCTGGAACTCAACGGTATCTCCGGCAGTCAAGACTTCCTTCTTATTCAACATTGAGATGATACCGTAAGGGTATTCTTGGCCAGCGTTTCCTTCGATCAACCCAGTATATTCAAGTTGATCTGGGTTTGCACCTCGGACAGGCCGCACGACTATTCCCGTAAGAATTTCAGGGAACACTGCAGCGCGGCCAATAGTTCCTTTCGGCAACGGCTTCACCATATCGGCAGCAATTTTTCCGTTTATATTGCCTTTGCTACTTACAACGTACTCGACTTCTTGGCCAACTTCAAGTGCGTTGAAATCTCCAACCAATGAACTGCAATGGTACATAAGTTGTTTATCACAGCATAACGAGCTAAGAAATCAAGTTGACACGTTTCATACCTGGAATGGAAGAATATTTCTCCATCTTGAGCAACTGTTTCGATGAAACCAAACCCATCCTTCAAGGCAGCAATGAATCCTTTCATGACATAGCGTGGATATTTAGGAGTTCCATTACCGCTGTCCGAACTGTTCCGAATTGTGCGAGGCGAATCAGGCTTGGAAGCATTTCCGTTTGACAAAGATCCTCCATCACTCTGAGAAAGAGTTTTACTGAGAATAGATTCACCGTAGTCGTTAAACAGTGAGTCTGGATCGCTTCCACTAAGAGCACCATTCACCGGAGAAACTGGGGCATCCATTCCGGCGCTTTTGATTGTGAACTGCAGAAGTTGTTTGAGATCGTCGTCTTCAGTAGCAGCCCGGATGTTCGCTGCTAGAATTTCTTTGTTTCTACGAACTTGATGTATATCGAATACAACCTGAAAAGAGCATATGTGTGTTATATTTTTTTAATCCCATTATTTTAGTGGAGAGGATGCTCGACATACCTTGGTCCCATTTCGGATGTTACGCAGCGTTTTGCAGTTCTTCCAGTGGAAAATGATTGTTTCCTGTTGCCAACTATTACCAGCAATATACTGGATGACTCCAGGCTCTCCAGAAACATCAATACCTGCTCCAACTAACTGTTCTGCTGTTTCGTTATTGGCTAACCCTTGGATCAATCTCTCGGTTAAATTCTGTGGAAGTCCAAGTCCAGCAAGAGATGGAATAATTCCTTCTAGGGTTTCCTGACTGACCCATGGCGAAGAGGGTTCGCGAACAACGGTTCCTGTGACATCTTTGTGAAGGGTGACTTCAAACTGGACCGAGCCAGGAGGCAGATACTGGATTCTTATAGCTGCTTGGCGAATTGGGCTTCGAGAATCCTGAAACCAAAGACTCACTCAGTTCTATCCAAAACGATTGTAATTCAAAATCGAGAATAATTCCTACCTGAGCAATGGTGAACGCAACGTCATCTCCAACTTTAGGTCGGCGGTTGAAGTCAATGAGCTCATTTTGGCGGAAAAACATTTTCTGGTCTCTCTCTGCGCACGTGATGTGGCCAGTTCCGTCCTATCCAAATCGAGTGCATTAGGTACTGCGGTACAACCATATGTTGAATTTTAGAGATCATACTTACTGGACAGACTTTAGATATTATTCCTTGTTCCCTGCGTTCATCAGAAACTTGGAAAGATGAAGCGTAATCGAAATCGATGTTCGTAGCCTTTTGTTGCTTGTCCCGTCTATCGGTGGCAATCTGAAATTCGACCCAGTCCCCGTGACGAAGAGTAAATGTACCCTTTTGATCTTTTTCGCCAAAAGCAATTTCCATTTCTTGTCTGTTCGGCCCTCTGTATCGCAATCTTCCTTGAGAACCTTCTCCAGGACTAGAGCCCGTTGGGCTTGAGTTACTTCTATCCAAAATCTTCAAAATCTGAGAAATCAGAGATATGATAAGACTGAGAGCAATGATAAAAGTACCATAACTCGTTAACAACACTAAAATGGTTCGTGATTATTACCTGTCCCTTGTGTCTTTCTCCGCCAAGATCTTCGAAAACAACGGTTCCCATTGGTAGCTTCTTGATGTTACAGGCAACCTCTTTGCCCTGCAGTAGAACAAATCATGAATAATACACGAATATCAGCCTAATGAAAGGTCGTTCGTTTATAACTTACGTTTTTCGTCTGGATGTTGAATTCAACATTGTCACCGACGGAAATTTCGTCAAAGACTCGAGTTTCCGAAAAGGTGAAAGCGATGCGCTTGGCTACATCGGCTCTTTCAATAGTACCAACATCCAAGTAGTGTGAGCAAAGAATTCCCCGGTAGAAAATCGGCCGGTCTTGATTTTCTAATCTGATGAAACGTGCAGCAAGATTTCCCGTTCTGAAAAGCGACATGAACAGCAATTATTGCGAAATTCGAATTTTGAAGAGCGGGATTTTGTACTACCGTCATTCTCACCTTTGGTTCGTTGCAATTTGGAAGCTCACGGTGTCACCACTACGCAAAAACTTCGTGATTAGAAATCTATACTAGAATGAGTAAAATAGAATTTTGAGAAGACTAGTTACCTGGATAAAACGACATTTCCTTCAATATCGTCAGGCGCAAACGGAAGGAAAAAGCATTCGCCACGATTTTCGTAGCTGATACGGCCTTCATTTGAGCCTCCTTCGGTGGTGGTGGTCACCATTCCGCTAAGCCGTTCTTCTCCCAAAAGCACTTGCTGCAATCAGAAAATGATAAATGAATGAAGCATTACTAACCAATGAACCATATTATCATTCAAAAACTTTCAGGATCACGGTACGTACCACATCAGGTCCAATTTTCGTCACGGCGCTTGCAATCGGTTTGCCTGTACGTCGGTCATACGTCATTTCAAACTCAACCGGATCTCCCAAACGCAAGTGCTCAATTTTGCCGTCAAACTGGCTATAGTGGAAAAATAGCCTGTAAACAAAAGGTTAAACCGCAAATTAGAATCTAACAACAAACACCTCATGCACATGTACGTAGATAATGAAATTTGATTAAAGGTTACATTCACCTTGCATTTCTTTCGCATGACTGCAGAAAACCGTATGAATGAAGAAGTTTCTCAACAATTCCCGTCTCGCGAATACCAGCATTGTCCTTTTCATTTTGCTGTTGTTGCTGTTGCTGGGTTTGCCGTCCACCGAAAATATCCCTTTCAGGCTCGTTGCGTCCATGACTGTTATACTGAGGACGATTGGAGCCAATTGAAGAATTGTAGTGGTTCTGATGCCCATCACCGGATCCACTACCTCCAGTCTGTAAAAATGTTCACACACATGATACATGGAAATTAAATATTTTAAAATTTTGCTACTGAAAGTTACTTACAGTTTCTTCAATGCTGAATACAGAAATTGGGAACATTGAAGCCGGATTACTGTTCGAATTGAACATTGTCGGCGAATGAGCAGAAGATCTTCCAAATCCAGTGGGAGAAGTCGGCATCCCGTTGACACCACCGTAAGACATTGGTTTGTTCTGAACTTGGTTCATGTGGTGGTGAGTGGACGAGTTCGAGAGCGGCAAGTTGCCACCAGGGTCTTTCGGGTTGAAAAGACCAATTGAAGACGGAGAAAACGGGTCGAAAATAGGAACGCTTGGGCTTGCAGGCTCAAACGGCGGGCCGTTATTGAAGCAAGACGACATGGACGAGAAGTTTGATCCGACAACAGAGGATCCAGTGGGACCATAAGGCCGGCCCATCGTGGTTCCCAGTCCTAGTGCTCGGTCCAGCACCATCTTGATGTCCAAACCTGCCCCCGAGTCAGGTTCGCGAGTTGATCCGAAGTTCCAATGGCTCATTGCGATCAGACTTTTAATTCCTACTTCCCTAACGCTCTAGTGAAGTGCTTTCTGACAATAACTTTAGTACTCGTTCTAAAATTTATGTGTGAATCACAAGTAGTTGCATGTAATACGATATCTTTAGCAGCCCTAATTGTTGGTTTTCAAACGAGCCGAGTAGTTCTTCTAATCTTCTCTAGTTACACTTTTACATCTTCTGTAATCTTCAAAATACTACTATACTTATACAATTTTGTAAGCCAAACTTCTTCGTCTCCATGGGCGAAAGCTCCAGGGAGAGTAAATAAGTACTATACTATGCTATACTATACTATACTATACTACTTTAATAGATTTTGTTGGAAATCGAGATTAGATCTAGCGATTACGGCTAGAACCTAAAAAAATCTGCACTACGAAAAGAGACACATGAGCAAAAATACTTAACCATTACGGGGTCTTCCGATTGATTCGTAATACATGTCACATATGGCCCACTTATTCGGAGCTCAATAAAACAGGACGTACTTTTCATTATGTTGTGGACATATATAGGACCCCTACATGAGTCAAGCAAAACATTTCTACTGAAGCGAGCTACTTAAATTTGATGGGTATATGTTGAACTTACTTGCTCTCCAAGACACGTCCCCCGTCTTTTGCCGGCAGCAATCTTCCCCCGGATCTGCATGTACAAGCATGCCTTAGTTCATGCCCTTGTTGTAACTCCAAGTAGCCTGAATATGCACTAGAATGAGCACATACTGCGTCTGTAATAACAACAAAACAATGGTTAAACATAACTAAACCACAAATTATACACGATGAACTTTGAAATTACCATTGGCAGGGCAGTTTCTAAGTTCACTTGACAAGTATAAGTCTCTCGTGCCGAGCAGTCTGGAGGTGCCATACATAGGGTAACTTTCATGCGACGAATGAATTACCGTTACTTTTGGCGCTGTGAAGCAATCAGATCATAATATTAACAAGACAACGCATCATCTGAACAATTTCGAACGACATACCATATTTATCTAACTTCTCCACCTGATGGAATGTCGGTAAGGCAGGATCCAATAAAACAATTTCAGATACGGCTCCCCTCCGCCACTGATTGAGTCCAAATCCAGCCACTCCGATGCTTTTACAGCCTGTAACCAAGAAATAATGCCAAAATACACTGCTCATCACATTTCTAACTTGGGAAATTCACGTTTTGTAGCCTCATACCTAAGCTGAACCCGATGAATCTGTGGTTTGTAGGCCACTGATGCCTCGCCAGATTTTGAATGAAATAGAAAATGTCATTTGATATGTACATTGCTAGGTATTCTGCATCTGTGTAGGATTCAGAGAACGACACCGACGAGTTGACGAATAGAATGTGGAATCTATCTCTGTATATTTGCCATAAACCTGCAAAACCTTGTTTAGTGGTTGAACCTTATGATTGGGGAAAGTGTAAATATGCTTACCTTTAATAAGCTTACTGAGTTCATCCTCCTCAAAGATCTCCATACATCCGGTTGGGTTGAAACCCGCCTGAAGAAGGATAACGTTTCCTGGCTCCAAAGTTGTGGTCAGGGCAGTTACATTATTTGCGTAAACGCATTCCTGAGTTAAGATTCTGAAATTGCAAAGACAGATTGACAGCATGAATTTAGTCAGATGATTTTCATCTAAAAAACTAGTAACAATCTGGAATAAGTAAAACATTACCCAGTATGTGGATGAACCAGGCAAATCGGAGCTGGCACATACAATAGCGCCCAAGAAAAATAACCACCAGTGAATGCATCCAACACCTGTCTTATACCGGAGTATATGAATTTTGATACGGCATTCAAGTTGCTCCCACAATTAAATTGGCGGCTGGCGTCGCATGTCAACGTGAAAGCCAGGATACAGACAAGCGTAGGAAAAAATAAATTTCTTTTGGCATATTTTGCCCTGTTGGTGTAAGAAGACACAATTAAATGTTAACTTTCTGAAGATCTTTCTTCTAAACACAGGCACCACAAAACTTACTTGAAAGGTAGTTTCCGGTTCAAATCGGCTGTCTCTGCCATCTTCTTCTTCGACGATGATGATCCAGCCAATTTAGTAAGTTGATACAAAAGTCAGAGATACGAACAGTAAACTGCCAACTCTTGACACTCTTCTCTCAAACACTACGGATTCTCAAGAATCAACGAACAAAGTTTAATTAATCGCTATCAAATTTAAATCGTTAAATGTTGACTTTATGCACAATCTATAATCTCAAACCACATTAACAATTGCCAAAACCGTGACAAAAAGCCGACTAATCCGTCCAAGCAAAAAGCATGCTCAATCACGTCAGTCTTGATTGCCTGTCCCGCGCTTTGCGTTTTGCGCGTCGAATAGGCTTCCTGTTATTCTGCAACACTCAAACTCTTTTGCCGACTAGTCCTTTTTCCAGTTCAGAATCTTAGCTTTAGCCCATAGACCTCTTTTATAGGTGCCAACTGAAACGAGCCTTGCTGGAAGAGCAGTTTACTACATTGATTTGAAAGCTAAGATTCTGAATCTAAACTGGAAAAAGGACTAGTCGGCAAAAGAGTTTGAGTGTTGCAGAATAACAGGTAGCCTATATGACGCGCAAAACGCAAAGCGCGGGACACAGGCAATCAGACAAAGAGACGGACGGGATCAGCCGGTGTTTTTGTCACGGTTTATGCAATTGTTGATGTGGTTTGAGATTATAGATTGTGCATATATAAAGTGAACATTTAACGATTTAACTTTGATAGCGATTAATTAAACTTTGTTGATTCTTGAGAATCCGTAGTGTTTGAGAGAAGAGTGTCAAGAGTTGGCAGTTTACTGTTCGTATCTCTGGTACTTAATTGGCTGGATCATCATCGTCGAAGAAGAAGATGGCAGAGGCAGCCGATTTGAACCGGAAACTACCTTTCAAGTAAGTTTTGTGGTGCCTGTGTTTAGAAGCAAGATCTTCAGAAAGTTAACATTTAATTGGGTCTTCTTACAACAACAGGGCAGAATATGCTAAAAGTGGCAGAGCAAAGTGCAAGCTTTGCTCAAACACCATAGATAAAGGGGAACTCCGGCTGGCGATCATGGTCAAGGTATGTTGAAATAAATCATTTACAGGAATATCAAAATTTCAAAATTGTAATAATGTGGGTGATTGCAGAGTCGGTTCTTTGATGGAATGCAGGAGACTTGGTACCACGAGGTATGTTGCATGGATGTAATGAAAAAGAATCTGATCATGTGTGTTTGAGGACAAATTTGTTTCATGTGTGTTGTAGAAATGCTTCTTTTCACGTGCTAAACCTAAAAGTGTGGGAGACATTGGACACTATGAATCTTTGCGATGGGAAGATCAAAAGAGACTGGAGGCTCAAGTTGGTGAGTGTTCTGTAGAAAGTGATTTTGCACATGAAGTAGTCGGTTCAAATTGTTCTTTACACCCGTAATGAATTGCAGCAAGTAACGCGCCGACTCTGAAGAATGGACAGGATGATTTTTCAGACTTTACTGTGGAGTATGCAAAGTCTAATAGGTCTACTTGTCCAGCTTGCGAGGACAGCATTCCAAAGCAGCAAGTAAGGATTGGAATAAAAGACTATGAATCGGATTCGGCGAGATCTTTCGGACCTGCAGTAAGTTTCTTTTATGAAAGGGTAGTATTTTTAGGTTGCAGAATTTAACGTGGAATCTTGTTTTCCAGTTCCGCTGGTATCACGTGGATTGTTTTGTTAAATGTCGGGAAACTCTTGACTGGACTCATTCGGCAGAAAAGCTACCGGGGTTTAGGGATCTGGAAGAGATTGACAAGCAAGATTTGAAGAACAAGTTGCCTGCTTTAGCCAAGTAAGTGTTCTTACATGGTCTAACAACAATAACTATCTTCTTAGGTTTACATGATTTTTTATCTGCAGGAAGCGAAAGTTGGAGCAAAATGGCAATTCACAAGCTAAAAAGGTGAAGATCGAGAAGGAAGAAGCTGAGCGTGAGCGAAAAGTCAAGAAACAGAACCAAATGATCTATGAAATGCGCGACAAACTGAAAAGTGCGAGAGAAGATAAGTTACTTAGCGCTAAAGATCTGCAGAGTATGCTTGAGTAAGTTCTTTCAGTTGAAATTTGGTGGACTTGATGCATTTGAAAAACGACTCATTGTTTCTAAACAGATACAACAAGCAGGATGTCCCTTCATCTTCAGAATCTGTAAGTATCGTACCTTTTATATCACTTTATAAAACAGAAGTAAAGCTTCACCTCATAGTTACGTTTCATTGTAGTTGTTGGATCGTCTCGCTGATATCATGACTTTTGGGGCCCTTCTTCGTTGCAAGAAGTGTAAGGAAGGACAATATGTGTACAGGTAAGTACTTTTTAGGTTGATTTGAAGGTTTGAATCTTTCTTCAATAGATTATTTTGCCTTTTTTAGGAGTGGGGTCGGCTACGTATGTATGGGATATCTTACGGAGTATACAAAATGGTAAACAGCACTTGTAGTAAAGCAAATAATGAGAAATTTTGATGATAATTGTATTTACACTAGCCATTATTGTTTCTGAATTTAGCGAAAATGTCAACTCAGAGCCAGAACGGACTGTTTTCAAAGTACCGAGGAAAATCAAAGAGGATAATGGGGTTGATTTCCTGTAAGTGGTTGGGTTGCAATTTTTTCTCTTGGAAAGCTTCGATTCATTCTACAGCATTCTACCATTACAGGATAAATTACAAGCAGAAAGAAGTTTCTCAACGGGTCATTCCTAAACATGCTGTCGTTACGGTGAAGCCTTCTACATCCACAGCATCAACGTCTGGGTAAGCGTCTTTTAGAAGCGCGATTCAGCATTGTAATAAAAGCTAACCTGAATTTATGGGACAGGTACAACGGACCCAAGATTGTTAAAAATCCCCTAAAAAACTTCAAATTCTTCGTTGATCCAACGTTAGATAAGGAGGATATCAAGACAAAGCTTGAAAAGTTCGGAGGCAAGATCACAAGCACTATAAGCTCCAGGTCTCGCCTCGCTGCAGCTATTTCCACACAAGGTATGGTGAAGGAAATTGTTATGCCCATTGCCAGGATATTTTTTGATGAATTATCTGGTTTTTAGATACTATTTCTGAAGGAAAAGAGAAATTCGTCAAAAGCTGTCGAGACAGAAAAATTCCTATCGTGTCAGTGGACTTCATTGATAATCTGAGGGAAGTGGACTATAAATTAACGGAGCAGATACAAGTCAATCTGATTGTTGATTGGATCAAACCACTGGAAATTGGACAATATTTGAACACGATTAATCCGAACTTCGACAAGTCGAAAGGTACGGTTGCTATAATGATACTTTACTTCTAGCTGATATGGGAATTTATACGCATGACTCCGAAAGAACATCCGTGTCATGTCACTTGTTCCCGTACATTATCAAGGTTCTCTGATGACTAAAGCTTGATAGACATTTCGCTTTAGACAGATACGGAACCGACAAGATCTTAAATACCAGGATTTCATTAATTAATTTTAATTTTTGATAAGTAGAAAAAGAAAACAAGTTGGAACTAGACCTCAAGAAAGTCAAACTGAAGATGAAGGATGGAGCCGTCGTAGATCCAGACAGCGGTCTTGAGGATTCCAGTCATGTTTACAAGGTAATGATGTTCGAGCTCGAAAGCCCTAAACTCTCTAACCAGGTCACTAATAAAATTTATCTACAGGAGGGAAACAAGTACTATTCTGTAATTCTCAGTCAAGTGAATATTGAGGAAGATATCAACAGATATTACAAACTCCAGCTGATCGAGGCAGACCGGAAGAATCAGTCAGCGCAAAGACAATAAATTTTAATTTTTAATACTTAACGAAGACTAAAATGCGAATTGTTTGACCTTGTAGTTACTCAATCTTCAGAGCTTGGGGTCGCTTGGGAACAACTATTGGAGGCCATCAAACTGATACTCAACCAACCTTGGAGGATGCTATTGATCAATTCAAGAAGTTGTTCGCCGAAAAGACAGGAAATGATTTTGACAAACCATTCAAGTTGAAACATGGAAAGTACAGTTTGATGGATATTAACTATGGGGAGGTATGTCCCAGTAGTAGATTAACCCATATCCTTTTTTTGATGCCACATTCATGTACTTATGTATTTGTATATTTTCAGAAGGAGAAATTGAAGGAACTGGTACCCAGTAAAAAAACTTCGAACTTGGAGTTGCCTGTGCAGGAATTAATTGCTAAGATATTCAATATCGATGACATGCAAGCAACGCTTCTCGAATTCGAGGTTTGTGATCCATTGCTTTGTTGTCATGATTCAGCTCAAACGCATCTTAAAGTCTCTACGGTTTTCAGATCGATCTTGCTAAAATGCCTCTTGGAAAGTTGAGTCAAAAGCAGATTCTGAAAGCCTACGATGTATTGAATCAAGCAATGCAGCTGATTGAGGGAAAACCTCAAGAACATGGCCATCATAAGCTGGTAGCAGATATCACCAACAGATTCTTCACCTTAATCCCACACAGCTTCGGAATGAAGGGCCTTCCAAGACTCGAAGATAAAGACTTCATAAAGGTTTGTGTCAAGTTGAAGTTGATTGGGCATTGGATCATCTGTAGTGCTTTAATGTTTATGCTCATTTTTCTTACAGAATAAACTCGAGATGCTGGAGAGCTTGATGGACATCGAGTTGGCTTATGAGCTACTTGTTGAAGGGAACAAAGAGGAAGGGTCGCCCATTGATGCTCACTACAGGACACTTAAGTGTGAAATTACTGCCATGGAGAAGAATTCGTCTACTTGGGACGTAATAGAGAAATACCTAAATAACACTCATGCTGAAACCCACGACCAGTACGAGCTGGAGCTTGCAAACGTATGTTAAATTAGATTAAATTACGTCTCAGCGAAAAAAGTATTGTTTAATAGTGCATCGTTGTTTTTAGATTTTCGTTATCAACCGCAAAGGAGAGGATAAACGGTATGTCAAGTACAAAGATCTCCCCAACAAGCAGCTTCTTTGGCACGGATCCCGAACTTCGAACTATGGCGGTATTCTGTCTAAGGTAACTTTTGTTAAACAGCTGGTTGCCTCCAAGTTTGGTCCTTCTTAAACTAATTTAATTTGACAGGGTCTAAGGATTGCTCCACCCGAAGCTCCAGTAACAGGCTACATGTTTGGAAAAGGTATCTACTTCGCCGACATGGTATCTAAATCTGCAAACTATTGCTACGTCCATCCAGGTGGTAGTAACACTGGGCTTCTACTGCTGTGTGAAGTTGCACTTGGAGACATGTAAATGTTTTTTACTTTTTCATGATTCTTGAAGGATGAAATTTTACTTCTAATTCTTCTTGGTAATAGGCACGAATTGACGGATGCCAAGGAAACACTTCTCAAGCCTCCGCAAGGAAAACATAGTGTCAAGGGTATTGGGAAAACTATGCCTGATCCGACGGATCAGACCTCACTTCCAAGTGGAGCACTTGTTCCTTACGGAAAGCCGACGAAGAGCCCAGTGAAGAAATCTTCTCTATTATATAACGAGTAAGCGAATTATCATCGAGTCTCATAGTAAAATGTCTTTCGACGACTAACCAATTCCCATTTTTGTTCTATGCAGGTACATCGTCTATGACGTTGAGCAAGTAAAGATCTCTTATTTGGTTGAAGTAAACTTCAAGTTCAAGAATCGTCGCCGTTAGAGTCGCCGAAACAACTGCTGCTCCCATAGAGTACTATTACCAGTATTTAATTATTCCAGTACCTAATTTTACTACCTAATAATATTACTATAACAAATTTCTTACCCTTTGACCCGAACTTAGACAAATATACGTAGATACGGTCAATATTACAGCACAGCAGATTTAAAAATACCAGTACTAGTTCGTAATTATAGTAGACCAGATGTAACTGAACTGATTAGATGAGAAATCTACCTCCAGAATTTAAATTTTCATTAAAGACTGCTTCATCTACACATGGAGAGCTGTATCTGATTGCGAAGGCAGGGCACATTAATCAGCATTTTGGTCTAATCTAATGTTATAAATGCGGAGGATGTAAAATTTGTAATTTTGTAAAAACTCTTGATGGAATGTATCGCATCCCAATCTAGCTTTGCGACTGCGGATTCTGTAGGCGTTACGCTGGAGTCAAAACACCAACAGCCTTAGGATTACGTAATTCCTCGAAAGGTCTATTAACTTCTTTGCGACTAAACAAGAGCAATAGAATGGAATGAGCACAGGGCTCGATCAAAGGTAATCCGGTATTAGTAGTACTCGCAGTCCTGCTGTGTCCACGGCGTTGAAAAATTTCATTAACTCTCGACACTTTATCCTTTGTACAGCTGTTTGGCAATTCAAGAAATCTCAGGCTGTCTGCCCAAACGTTTGCTGTCACCCACCAGACCGGAAAAACATATAAAAAGGACTTGAATCGTCGAAATGGCATCACAGACCCGATTTCCCTCTAGAAGAGCTACAAGGGTCTCGGAGACAAAACAAGAATTTAGTTTTTTGAAAAAGTGAAGTGTTTCAGAAAAATCAGTGTTTAGAGACAGTTTCAAGCCGGTTTCAACCATGAAGTTGGTTTCAGTTTTGGTTCTATTCGGTTTGGCGACCGTTTACGGTAAGTTGCTTTGATATTAGCACATCCGTACATTGAATCACACACAAGACTTGACATGAGGTGTCGAAATAGGGGACGATGGGTCAGAGCAAGTAAACGCTGCGACGACACAGCTCGGTGGCAAATACTTTTTGGTGAGGAAGCGAAGTGGAGGTTTCGTGCCATCGGGGCAAATCCACCCACGGCTTGGTCGGGGTAATGTGACTTTAAAGTTGGCTTAGATCACGCAAGAGCCTAATGAATTTTGAGCGTTTTTCGTATGCCGAGACAAGGACACAGGCACACATGACAATTATATATAACGTAGGCGGCAGCGTCGGAGCGTCTATAAAAAGTAATGTGGGTTATTTGGATAGAAATCTGTTTGCTTTTTTAGGTTTTCATGATTCCCCAAAGGGTTT
>JAQGBJ010003260.1:0-13256 GCA_034698345.1 Sphaeridia pumilis
AGTCAACTTCCAGTTTCCATATCGGATCCCTATCGGAACAATATACAATTTCCATCCCATGTGTGTAAACAAAACCCTCTGGAAATCATGGATCCTCCTGGACAAAACGAAACCTTATGAAAGCCAGATCTTCTCCAGAACAGTCAACAGACAGAACACATCCCGCAGTATATCGCATGTACATTTCCTCCCACTTAATATTAGACATTGCGGGGCTGACAGGAAATTGGGCAACAGCCCATACTCAAATACAGTAAGGCACAAAGGGTCTTCTCACTATTTTTATAAATTATACAATTCAGAAACAAGTCATATTCTATAACACATAGCCCCTTTACACAAGTCCGACAAGAGCCATAACATATATATAACCTTTTTGACTTACAGTTCCAAAACAGCAATATAAAGTAATAAAGTTGATACTTGTTTATTGCGGACCCGTGACCCGCTTCGTCAACTATGCCTCCATATAACAATGTGTCAAGGTGCCCATAAGCACTACATATGTAGAGGCAGATTCTTCCAAGTTTTTCAAGGTTCCAGAGCTATAAATTACCTAACAGTAACCTACTACTACTACAGGGACATCTCGTTATTGCTGATTGATAAGTACATTAGGTATGGTTTCTACCAGTTACCTTGCGGTTTCTGGAACATTAAAATGCATGTGTCCTAAACTACATTACATTAGGTAAAATGTTACAGGGTTGGGAACACATACGTTACGTTTGCGGCTGTAGCCTTGTCCTATTTGTTGGAAAGTTGCTAAATGTCTTTATAATACTTTTACATTGGTATGAGGGCATTTGGAAAATGCTCTGATCCTAGGGAACAAGTACACACGCCATATCATATAAGCTTATCAAAGGTAAAAACGCAACCATCACCGGATAGCCTAGGGACATTGATTATGCTGGATAATCTACAGCCTACGCAGACGACTACATCATCATTACAATATACATAGCAGTTTCTCTGGATTCTGAATATTGCGCAACCTGCACGCAACAATAGTTGCCTTATCACTAGCTCCAAGGAACCAAGATGACTTGTCGATTCGGAATCATTCTGACAGACATCACATACAGAGGCACGGTAGCAACCAAATCAACACGGTTTGTAAAAAAACTAAAGACTAAAGCACTACTGACTTGAACATATGTAATAAAAGCTACGCGGGTGAACAGTTAACAATTTTTCGGAACAAAGGCTTTGGGGGCAACAAAAGAACCTATAAGAACATCATCTCGATCAAAAGAGCGCTCTGGATAGGGACTTCTATAAATACGTGTTTTAGAACTAAGATAGGTTAGTTACGGAGATCATTAGTAAACTAACTAGATTAAAGCTTCGATCGCATCTGTTGTGCCTGTGGTTCTCCTGTATTTTTGGATTCTGTCATTTCTTTTCGATCCTTGCCGTTTGCTTCGGATTCAGCGAGCGTTATGAACTGAATGTCTTCTTGATGGATCTTTAGTATTTTAGCTGAAATCAATCACAGGTCTTGATTAACTTTTAAACTTTGGACTAATGAGATTTCACAAAAAAAATTAGCTGCTACTTACCCAAGCGATCTTGGCTGGACCTCAGTTTCTCCTTATCTTTGACAATGATCCCAAACGACCCGTCAGCCCTGAAATACAAAAGAAGGTTGCGATGAAGCAATGTTACGGGTATTACTTAAACATGCTTAAATTGTATAAAATATTCTCAAGTTTGAACTAATGTATTATTCCAGCTCTGAGATCTTGGAATATATCTTTTAGTAAGGCTTTTGAAACCCTGGAGAAGATGGAATCAGCTTGTTTTGAAACTCGATACCGTAAATGCAGACTATGTAGTCTCCTGTCGTGTTGAAAATGCATCATTAACTTGTTGTATTATAAATACTTGCATGTTCCTTTGACTCGTCGAGATCGTCATCTCGTCTCTTTCCTTTACAATTATTTAAGGACCAGAGTCCCGTTTCTCAAGAGCCACACTTGAAACCTCTGGACACAAAGGAACTTTGATAAAAACGTTCATGACAAGGCAACAGAGACTAGCCAGCAAAGGATGAGGATTAAATCCACCATCTTCAACGCCACTTCCACCACCATCAGTTCACCACCTCCTACAGATTTCGGTTCTTCAATTGTTTTGTTTCATCTTGCTCAAAGCATAAAGATGCAATAAACTCAACTGTAATCCTCCTATATTATGGCCTTTGTGCCGTCATCCTGTCCTACGTAAATAATATGCTGGAAACAACATTCGGGCCTAAAAGGCGTCCTAAAGGACGACGACAATAACAACAAGTGCATCATCACAAGGCACTGCCTTTCCGCCTTCAGATGCAATTTAAAGACAGACAAGCCCTCAAGGGATCCATTTGAGATAAGGAAAAGTGGTCCTTCATCTATCTATCGGAGGTGGTGGTAGTGAGAATGCATGACGGGGACGAGACAAGATCACCACTTGACACATTCTGTTCCTTCCCAGAATACAAATAACCAAAGTCTGGATAACAAGTTTCGACAAGAGTGCATAGCTCCATCTTGTTGGTTTTTTTGTGGTAGCATCGGTGAACTGGAGAAACAACTTGTTGTATCTGCTGAAGCAAAAAAACCTATGGTGGAGCATCGAAGGACGAAATACGGCTCATTATCATGTTATAAAGATTTAAAAAGCAATATATCAACTCACAGCTTGACTTTAGCGCTGGCTTCGGAAAGAACGGTTGATAAAACAGCATTGTTTAGAGTATCTAACGAAAGGGCTCCGTAGTGTTTGGGAAGATAAGATGTACACTTGATGGTTTGCTCGAGGAAGCCTTGACACGTTCGACTCAGCTGTTTTTGGCTGCATGGTCCGGTTGTACGGCATGAAAGCTATGGAAAGTAAACGGTATTAATACCAAAATTCAGCATTATTCATGAGCGTTTGAGAGCTTGAAAACTACCTCCAGTAAGGTTTTGAAAGTTCCCCAGTACGCTACGATGTAGGGTTCAATCGCAGACTTCAAAGTGTGAAGCAAGGTATCGGATTCTGATTGAACTTCGCTGAAAGCTTCATGGAGCGTAGTCACAGCCCAAATTAACTCCTGAAAGAAAAAATGATGGTAAACAATTTGACAAGAGGTTTGAGGAGAACATGAAAGTCCTTTATCCACCATTTTTTCAGTTCCGCGCTCATAAGGGAAGTCTTCTTGGAGCATAATACGGTAGAAAGCATATTCGTTGATACAGTCTTCAGCTTCGACAGCATCGGGTGTTTTGACGACTCTGGCAATGTTTTCACGACTAGATGGACAATCCAGGAACATCAATGCGGTAATACAGCACGGTAGAATTAATGGTAAGAGTTGATTAGCGTAATGCTGGAACTGCATGACTTGTACAGTTTCAATGGGCGTAAAGACTGGAGAAATGGTACCGCTGAGGCTGCGGAACCTGACTAGAGCTGCGTGGACGTGGAGGATCAGATGAACGTTGTCTTCCCAGGATTTTTCTGGATCGCATAAACCGATGCTATTTTCACGACTAGCAAGGATGTGACGTATTTGTGCCATTCTGACGAACAAGTGGTCCATGGTTATTTCTGTCTTGCCGTTAGACACCTGCAATTTGATTGTACCCAATAGTTAAATTAAACTCGCCAGAACCATTATGGATCAGTAAGGTACGGAACGTACTTCTGCAAGGACTATAGCAGAAACAACTGGAAACATAGGCACGATCATATGCTTTTGGTGTTCCATAACCGACTTCAATGCAATTTGCTGAACCATGTGGGAAAACTCGCCATTCAGAGGCAGAGGCCGAGGCCGAACTTGATCAACAAATTCTCGAGCTGAGATCAGGTTGCCAAAGTTCATGTAGATGCCACCATAACACTGGGATGAGAGCCATCTGAGAGCTTTGACCAAACCCTGAAAATACAAAGATATTAATGTCCATAAAAATCACGAAACAAAGCTTCAAAACAATGTTTACGGATCCTCACATTAGTAGACTCCTTCGGTTTTGGAGTACCAAGCAACTCATGGGCATACAAGGTCTCTTCCAATGTTCTATCATAACTCATACTAATGGGTAAAATTAGAACATCTGGGACATCAGCATTCCACACCAGTTCAAGGAGTGTAGATAGAAGACCTGTGGAATTTTCAAAGTAGCATGAGTACAACGTTGAATTACAGTAGAAGAAGAGTTGTTTTACCTATTTTTGGCGCAATTGTCTTGCCAGATCTGCTTCTAGTTCCTTCGACAAACATCTCGATTGGATGACCTCCAGATAGAGCACATGTTTTGACATATTCCTTAATCAGAGCCCAGTACAGCTTATCACCACCGAACCTTCTTCTGATGAAGAAAGCTCCTGATCTTCGCAGCATTTCACCGATCCCAGCCATGCCCATAAAATCTGAAATGGACCATTATATATATCATTGCTCACCTCGATAATAGAGGCAAACATGGATGAAACTGTGAAACTTACCCATTCCTGCTGCTATTACTGGCAGGGGAAGATTGTAATGAAAGAATGTGTATGAAACCAGCAGAAAGTCGACGTAACTCCGGTGTGTTGGTAACAGAATGACTGGGTAGCTCAGAAATGCTTGACGAATCTACGAAAAACAAGTAAAACACTTTCTATTTACAAAAGCTCCGAAAAATACTCTCAAATTGACACACTGGTAGATTTACAGACATACCTGATCAATCTTGGAAGTGTTGACTTGCATCGTGATGAACAGCCGTTTACTGATTTTCGAAAGCATTATGGCAAACCATCGAACTGCGTACACATGGTAGTCGTGAGCCATTTCCAGTAGGATTCGACTAGCTTGTTTCTTGAGCTCTTCAACAGATTTTCCTTCTTTGGCACTTATCTGAATCAAACGAAACTGTGTAAACTTCAACTTCTTCACAAAGAATAATCCGAGCTACCTCTACACTTACTTCGTTTATTGCATCCATAACAGGCTTGCTGTTCAGCACAAACTCGACGATTTCTCTTGGCGATTTATGCTTTCCGCGCAGAAAATATCCGGAAGGATTCCAGCTTTTGGTGGCCCAACGAAAGTCGTTGCTGGTCCTCCGCTCCGCGAGCATGTCATCCATCATTAAGGTGAATGCGTTTTGCATTTTTCTAATCTGAAAAACTTTAAGTCTATAAATATCAACCATAAATCAAACTTTAGATATCTTTTGGGCACCAGTATCAGTATCACATGTAATACTGTATACATGCGAAACGATAAAAAATGACGGCATCTTACCTGCTCAACAACGCCCAGTTTTATGACTCATTTCCTTGAGTGATGTTATGCATTCAATAGAGTTATTTGGAAACAAACTACGAAATAATTGAGATCAAATATTGGATATTAAAGAAGCCCGGGCAGAATGTTTACATTCCGTCAGTCTGCTTCTCCATGGAACCGGGTCGGGCTTGAGAGAGGCAATGTTTACACTCGGGGCGAATTCTCTGTCCGACGATTCTTCAAGTTGCGCATGGCTCGTTTGGGAATAGCTACCGTGTGATTCTAGCCCGTATCTATGACAGAAGCGGCTTATGTCTATACTTTTGATAGGTTTCACATATTCGGCTTTAATTCTACTTTCATGTCAATGGAATCCAGTTATCATAAAAAGATATAACTGTCTGTCGAACACATCCTCCGAATACAATCACCAGAACTGAGATCAAGCTGTCAAGGCCGGCTACAACTACAAACAGAAATAAAAGCACAATGCATTAATAGATCTACAATCGGTATAGTCGAAATTTGATACTGAGCTTAACTGACCCTTTAAGACTTGTACATTCGATGTCAAGAATATGGCAGCTACTATCAGCATCCTGAACTTGGCGTCAGCGAACGACCAAATCAGGGGTATGAATTCGAGCAGGACAGCGTATCTTGCAAGGCACAGTCCTTTCCACAAATGACGATTCGAAAAGCTCGAAGGCTTATGGTGGCCCCGAAGAATGTGACATAAGTGGGAAAATGTCAGGACACAGAGATCAAATGCTACAGTGCATAGAACAGTTCGAATCAAGACTTTGTAGAAGTTGGCTTCAAGCTCGTAAAAGTCGGGGTGATCTGCTTGGTTCTCAACACCTTTCTGAAAGCACCAGTTACAATAGGCTTCGGAGAACAGGAACATGATGCCTAGTTTCCAATAGTTCTGCAATAATAAATGAAGTCAATCAAGATTATTGCAAGCATGAAATACGTAGTTTTCGAATTGGAACTCACTTCGAATGTGGTGTTTAGCAGCACATGGCGGTAGGCTCTTTTGTCCTGAAGAATTATGTTGATGGAGATCAAGCTGGCGTCATATTCGCAGTACGGGTCAACTAGTTTTTCACAGTTAGCCTGGAATTATTTACAAGAGTATACAGGTTGATATTAATTTTGTATTCTGTTAGTAAAGCTTGGTGACAACATCGCAAACTTACTTACACAGGTTAACAGTTTTATCAAACTTCCGTTTGCGTAGGTTTTGTGAATCTGAGGTGTTTCAGTTCCACAATGAATACACCAGAATTTGTTTCTAGACTTCATGGTTTTAAATGTTATTTCGTTTTGTTGTCATAATTCGAGTCGAGGATAAATGGCCGAAACTCTTCGACTCGCGGCTTTTTCAGCTGGTGTTCGCGCCACGAAATTCAAACTCGCTTGGAGCTTTCTGCACTCGATGTCCTTTTCAAGTAACAAAGAAACGTTTTAAAAGTTTCTAACTGGTGCTGATAAACTTCATCTCAGCAAAAAATCTTATCTTTTTTTAGGTTTATTATGGAGTTCGGTTTGAGTAAACATAAACATTCTGACTGGAGGTAATTTCTTCACTCTTTACACTTTATAGAAGTTGCGTTTGGCATTCTTAAGTTTTCTCTGTTTCCAAGCTCGCAAGTCCTCAATGTTTTGGCTTTGGTCTTCAGGTTCTTGGGGTGTATAGATCGCTTGACGCTGTAATAGCACAAAAATACATGTAAACTGCCCTTTATTTGCTCTCCGTGATTCATTATGACCAGAACTTTCAACTTACTTTCGAGTATTGCTCAATTTCCTCGTGATAAAACAAGAAGTTCTCCACGAGAAACTTGTAGTACATCTCTTCAATGACGAAATTATTAGGACGCTGACGCAAGACATTTTGGAACAACTTCAACCCATCGAATTCAGTCTTGACGTGCATTAGTGTTTCAACGAATGGCATCAGAAAGAAAGAGATATCACAATTGGTAGTTTCAGCAAGATCAAGTGCTTCTTGAAAGTTGCTTAGTGCTTGAGCTGCAGCATTTCCGGCAGAAAACACAGTTCCTGAAAATAGTTTCGGATTAATGATCATACGTTATATGATCAATATATTATTCAATCGCTGGATAATCTTACCACGGACATTAATGCTGTCTGGATTCTTCCAAATGCCGTATAAATTGATTCCGGCAAAAACTTTTTGGATAACATCAAATTGAATTTTCCTTGGACTATCACGGTAAATTGGTTTCTTATAGATGTTCATCTTGGTTTTCTCGAAAGCATCCTGAAATTCAATCATTCAAGTCAATAATACAGCGTCTCAAAAGATCTACTTGAACATATTTGTTAAAACTTACACTCATGAGTTTGAGGGCTTCTTCAACTCTGTCTTTTTGAAACAACCAGGTACTCACCTCAACAGCAAGCCTTAAAGGGTAAGACGGTAGGATCTCTCTCTGAAAATCTCTGAAAAACCAAAAAGTATTCAGCTAACTGAACATTTACTGCACTAGTCTTTACAATACACTCTTTCATATACCGTGCCATTTGAACCATTCTGGTGGGGTCGTCCTTGTATTTTGAAGCACAGATCATGACTGCAGCCTGTACATATGGAATGGGTTTTGTTTTATTTAGCTTTAACTTACAGTACAGTAATGAACCAGAGCTTTAAGGAAGTATATATTGTTTTCGCTTACATTCCACATTACCCATGATGAAGACACTCTGTTGCTGTACGAATTCAAGCAGAATGATAACTGCTTGTGTAGCGAAATTCTGTCATGCTTGAACATGGTCCTGGATATCTGTGTCAAACAACCTTCGTTCGTGTCTGGCATCTGCTTCTTCAGGCTTTGCGAATAACGCGCCGCGATAGAAGCGCTTTCTATTTCACGGAATATTTCGCTGTTCCAGCATTTTTGGATGTGTTTCTGTAAAAATCAGACAACATTGTTGAAGGCAATGGCTCATTTATTTAAACACTGTAAAGCTTTCAACAATTCTTACAGTCAACAAATCCATTCCTTCGTCATCATCCGGTAGGATGTGGGCCCTCAAACTGTTGCTAGGATTCACCGGCTTCAGCTTCAACCGACTGAGGCGATCCCGCTTCATTCTCCCACGAGCGTACTTCTCCTTTATCCGATTCGCAGTGTACGTCTTCAGTCTCTTTTCGACATCTTGAGGTGTTTTGATGCCACTTTGGTCAAGGAAAAGTCGCCACCGGAGCAAGACTCTGGCTATTATCAGTCGGCGGCAGTACTCCAAGTTTGGTATCCGCGTACAACGAAGCGGGTCGCCCTTTTTCGATATCCTCGTCAATTTGTAAGGTACCAGCCATCGATTTTCGGGACAAAGTCTTCTTTTTCCCATCGTGAAGACTGTGAAATCAGTTTTCGCTTACAGTGAAAGAAAAACTAAGAATTGTGACACCAGGACTACTTCAGAAACCGAAGAACCTGAAACTTCATTTTGCAGAATTTGTGAAGTGAGTACGAAGCGCGGCTCGGCTATATATACTATATATGACGTTTCTCAGGGCACATATGCTTTTTCTTGTTTACATTTTTGAACTACGCGCGTCAGGAACGAAAGGCGGGAATCAACATCAACTGTCGTGTGCCTTTATAATATTTTAGGCAGGAAAAAACATGAATTTTCATCTAGTGTATCTTTGAATACACACACGATTTCGCTAAAATTAATAATTTGAAACTGAAGACAGCTTCAAAATGAAGAGTCACTCTCATGCAACTGGTTAGATATAATCTACAACTTTTGCCGCGTCTGTTGTAAGGAAACGAATTCATTTGTTTACCTGCTTTTTTAAACCGTTTGAAGTATTAATATTAAACTTGCGTTTGCAGATCAGAACATCATGTCGCTGCCCGTCCAACCAGTCATGCTGGACCCAACAATCCCGAGATGTGCTCCACGCTTGCCTATCGTCCCATCAACATTCAGCTACGCCAAACCTGTACTCGAAATCCCGGAACCGTCACTGATCTTTGACTATCACAACTTGAAGAATGTTCAACCCGTAATAAATTCTATGAAACAGAATTCAGGACTCCAAAACATCGGTTCACCTAATTACGATGTTACCGGCAATGATTCTGCGTCACAACTGCTGGAAATCGTCGTGAACCTTGAAAAGTCCATGTCATTACTGCAAGCTCAAGTTGATGCTATCACGGCGACCCAAGAGGCGCAAGGCACTAAACTCGATGAAATCCTGAAGTTGTTGCAGTACTCTTTAATTGGTCAAAGATCAGATGAGGCTGCTCAAACAGAAAAAGATGGCGAAAACCGAAGCGACGTCGTTATTACCAATATAACTCCAACTGAAAATACTCCAGTCAATTTGGTCCAGCGGACTCTACCGGTTTCGGTTCCGGAAGAACCAAAAGCTAGACATAATTCTGGATCATCGGCGAAATCATCATCTTCATCTGATACCAACCCCAGCAGCTCAGACAGCAATATAACTTCTGCCTCAAAGAATCCAGAAGCAACTCGCCGTGTCACTGCCACCAAAGTCACCAAGCCAAGAGTGCCAACACAAGTCCACGAAGATTCTAAAGAAAGTGTATCCATGGCTATTAGGGATCTCAGATTGCCAACAGTTCAAGAAAGCATTTTTTCGGAAAATTCAATGCACACCATTGATCTTGAAGAGTTTGACAACAGCGATAGCTTTGAAGAAGAAGGCGACACCAGCAATGATCCCGGATTTGATAACCCCGTTAAGCCAACAAATACATTCTACCGGAAAGTTATTGGGAACGTGCGAAACAATTTACTCGAGAGGGCCAATCAAGAACCCTCTCCTGCTGGCTATGGGTCTGAAACTACCATCTACGGGATGAGTTCCAACAATCTGTCGTTCGCAACGAGGCAGTATCTTCAGAAATATGGATTGACGCAAGGAACCAAGAATAACCCCAGTGCAGGAGTTCAGAATGCCGCCGTAAAGCCTCCTGAGAGGTTAAACTTAACAAGACAAGACCGACTGCTGGACCTGAACGCGTTGAGGAATCAGCCAAAGTTTCTATGAATTCCGACTGTGTCCACGGATTAACGAGAGATTCTTTACTTTACTTTGAATATAAACCATCAACTATGTGTGTCTAATACTTAAGTTAATCGTTTGTAACAGGTATTGGTGCCTGATGTATATGACGTGACTACTTTTCAGGCTATAAGGCTTCTGAATTGACCTCTCTCGATGATCAATAGTTCTGGAGCCTAGAATATTCCAGATTTAATATGCAAAAATGTCATAAAATTAGAGTCTGACGATCCTAGAAATCTAGAAAATAGAAGCACATGATATCGGTCTGGCCGACGAGCGAGTACTTCCAAAGCTGGACCCGGCTCTCAGTTCAAACTTATGGCGTCATTTTCGTTCCACGTTCAACAAGGCCCATTAGCTCAGTTGGTTAGAGCGTCGTGCTAATAACGCGAAGGTCGCGGGTTCGATCCCCTCATGGGCCACTATTTTTGCTGTTTTTCAATCAGCTCAAGGTGATTTCTATTTTTCTATTGGTACAATCTTCATAAGTTGATTGATAACATTCTACAATTAGTCCTAAAATAAACAAGATCAATATTGAATGTCGAAGATTTTAATTACGAAAGAACTTAAACACTATATTCACAAACATTAAGCAACACGTGGCTTCTTCTTCCGGAAAATCTTGGCCTTTTCTGCTGCATCTTCCCTGTGCTTATTCTTACGCTTTCCTAAACCCGATAAATCACAAGGAGGAGGTGAAGTAAACCCGAAAGATTTTGCTACTTCCACCAAGTTTAGCATTGAGACATCAAAGATATTCTTGAGACTGTGCGAATCGTAAGCGCGCAGATACGCCTTGTATGCCTCTCGGGCAGATTGGTTCAAAAAGTAATTAGTCGAAATCAACTTCTCCAACTGCAACTGTACATTGGCTACTTTGCTCCAATCCACTTCAATCTCGCTCACGGACACCTTCGCTGCTTTCAAGTATCGCAAGAAAGGCAATTCATGGGGTGACAATATCGAAAGGGCACGTCCAGTTGCATCCGCTCCACGAGCGGTACGTCCAACTCTGTGTATGTATTCTCGAGGATCATCTGGAGGATCGACCTGCACAATCCAGTCTACTAATGGGATGTCCAACCTGCAACAGAATGAATTAACATACTTGAGCATAAGTGCTTTGATTGCAGATGAATCGATATGATGCAGGAAAACTTACCCTCTGGCTGCCACATCTGTGCAAAGCAGAATTCCGGATTCCGCTTGACAAAATTGGAAGAATGTTGCAGTTCGTTTCACTTGTTTCTGCTTCCCCTGAAAAGCGAAAGAAGTAAATGTGATTAATAAATTAAAAAGTTTTCTCAAAACACTGAAACCATAAGCCACTTACATGGATACAAGATACTGGCAGGTCTATGTAATTCAGAAGTTCGTGATGGAACTTTACAGACAGGCACGTGCTGAAAAATACCATGACCTTACGCTTCCTGTTCCGCTTCAAAAAAGTGAACAGGAAAAGAAACCGCTTATCCGCAGGGCACACGACGTAGCCTAGTAGTATATAATGTTGATTAGCTCTACAACGAATGAATGCTAACGCAAAAGAGACTTCAAGTCACCTTGTTCCAGCCCCTCGACTGTAGCACTATCGTTAGCATCATCAACCCCCACATACATTGGTTCTTTCTTGAGGGCCAAACGAGTCAATTCCTCAGTTTTCTTGGTAGCAGTAGCACTGAATAGCATAGTTTGTCTTCTCTCTACAAGCACATCATGAATTATAAACAGTCTTTAAAACCAATTTGTTTACAAAATATAAATTTCACACTTACTCGGCAGCAAAGAAATTATCTTTTTCATCTCTTCTTCAAACCCGATCTGTAAGATTCTGTCAGCTTCGTCAATAATCAAACACTGCAAGTTCTTGGTCAGAAATTCTGGTGTATTGGTCAGGTGATCCAACAATCGTCCAGGAGTGGCAATAATGATCGTAACACCTTTTGCAAGTTTCTGAGCTTCTGCTGCTCTGTTGGCTCCTCCCATAATCTGCCAATTGACAATCGCCAGATAAAACCGGATGTACACAAAAGCAAGCTCGCTAAACCATAAATATTTTATAAAGTTTTACCAATCCACATGTTTGAGTGGGGTGCTCTTCCATAAGCTCTCTCAAGACCCCGAATGTTTGCATTGCCAATTCTCTTGTCGGTGATATCACAATAGCCCCAGTTCCATTGCGTTGAAGCATCCTAGAAAGTATAAACAATTAAATATTCGACTCTTGCTGTCGACACAGTGCATCTCGAAATCTCGATATGCCTAGAAAAGGTGAGAAATGGCCGTGAATCAGGATTGCCACACAAAAATGTCCAGCACCAAAAATCAGTCAAAAAGAGCAATACAACTGAACAGCAAAATGGACCAAATCCATTCAAAACATTATAAAAAGGTTCATTGGGCATCCTGAATGTGAAGAGAAGAGAAAGGATTTGATTTAAGACCTGAACTGAAAGACCTTTGATTTTTTCGGGCAAAAAAATCTGGTATCGGGTCAATTGGTAAATGAAGCCACGAGGTAAAGGTCGATACTTCTTGGAACATACTGAGGGTAGGGAGACATTGTGGTACTGTTTTGACTATTTTGTGCACAGGACGAAACGAAGTTGGCCACCATCGCATTCAACTATGAAAGGCAGAGGGCCATTTTGACCGACGGAGTCGAGCTTCTCTGGCCGGGTATCCCAGATACCTCACCTTTTACAGGCCTGCAGATCGACATTGTGTACAAACTTACCGAAGCTGGTGACACACCAATTCAACTACAGGCACCAAAAACGCCAGCGTTTTTCCAGAACCAGTTTTTGCAGCTCCAACTATGTCACGTCCTTCCAACAGATGCGGTATTGATTTAGCTTGGATTTCAGTCATCTGAGTGAATCCCATTTTCTCAATGGCCCTCTGTGTAGCTTCCGATAAGTT
>JAQGBJ010003261.1:0-13250 GCA_034698345.1 Sphaeridia pumilis
GATAATATACAAACTCCACCTTCTCCACTTTCACTATGTTCATTCGAAGAATACCAGTCTGTCACTGGATCCGCCTCCTTGTTTTGAGCGCTGAAATGACCCCAAGCGTCTGACGCTGGCAAAATCGAATGAGTGGGAAGGGCTTGTTGTATCAAAAGAGGTGGTCTGGTGAGTTTCAAATGTTTTAGCCATGATGCGGTTTATCTGTTGTTGGCTTGCCAACTCTTGTCTGGATTTCTCTAGTGCAGTTCTTAAACCCTCTATTTCTAGTTGAAGTTGCTTCAGCTTCATATTCTTTAATTTAATTCGGGCGTCTAGTACACGTTTCTTCAACGAAGGCTTTGATGGTTTTGACGAAAACATGTCGGATACGTGTATGTTGCAATGTTTCCCCAACCAATTTCCCTCAACTGTCGGTCTTATCATAAAAACTTTCTTCCGTCAGCTAAAAGATCACTGATACAGCTTCCATTTACACGTGCCGACCATAAACCGCCGTCTCGCCTTCCTGGGCTCTTATCAAGTTCCCGCTCTTTTATTACTACAACTTTGCCCAATCTTGTTTTTAGTCAGCCTCCCTCTTGCCGCATCTGGGAATATCCAACTTGGGTTAGCTATAAAAGTTGATTAAATTTTGGGAGCGGCTGGGTTTCAACTTGATTACTTTTTTCCCTTTCACACCACGGGTCTATGTTTACTATGGGGTGTATAATTTACATGGGTCGTGGTGACGGATACTGTAACCTACACTCGCTTGTCAATCAACTGTCAATATGATATTTTCTGTGCTTGGCTTTGTTATCATGAGAGGTTTATACAATCGGAGATCAATTGGAATACACATACCTGTGTCCAGAATAAAACCGTACTTTGCCTTGTGTCAAAGTCCGAATCCCAGCTTCCGTTAATTAACCGTCATTAACAGAATTTCCCATCAATTATCGTCCCAGATGTCCTTCTCCCACTAAGCGACAAGATTATTTAATGTACATGTACAAAACTGACAGCCCACTCACTTTCACTGTGTCTCCACGTTATATTGGTTGAAATCCTTCAAAACTTTTGTTCTCGGGTAGCACCATTAAACACTTTGGCTGCTACCCCGCATCTCCACCATTTTGTGAGGTCTATATTATTAGACTCGTTCAATCAATCAATAAATACCCATAACACACACAGTTTGTAGTGACTTGACTTTATTTTGCTTTTGTTTGTTAAACTTGAGATGGTTACACGTTCACTGCCAGGCGGGGACTCCCGACTTTTGCTTTCTCCCCTTCATTCCATATCTCCGCCACCGCTCATGCTGGGCGCCAGACTTTCTTTTCAAGCACCCTTCTTCTTCTTCCCAAATGATTACATGTGTTGCATATATACTTACAGCCTTACAACATCTTTCCCCTCAAGTAAAGTGGTCACCACTTTGATAATTTTAAACATATTTTTATGGATTTTGACAATATAAACGGTACCCTTGACAAACACATGTAGCGTAATACCAACAGAATTACATTTAACCTACAAACCCGGCGGTTTTTTATCAAGTCCTAGGGAACAAGGAATAGATAGAATGCAAAAAGGAGCCTAAAACACCATCTCCAAACCAAACCCGGCGGTTTAGGTTTACATCAGAGGAAACATTATAGTAGCAAGTACATGAATATGCAAAACACCATCTCTGAAATAAACCCGGCGGTTTATCCTCCAGAGGACACAAACAATATGTATTGAAACTTACAACACCACACACTATCTGAATCAAACCAGGTGGTCTTTTAGCTCAGAAAACACACACATAAAAAGTGTATAAAATCTACAAGATAGTTACAACATCGATCTCGACCCATGCATGGGAACATTATCATAATGTATCAAATAGTCATACTCATCGCCAAAAAATACAGGTGGAATAGAACGACGCATAGAAGTTCGACGGCCAAATGATGTATGAGGTCATGGGGTGGAATAGGAACGAGATGACTGCTGGGGTGTACCAGGACCCGGGCCATTAGGAGCCTCCTCCACCTCAGCTACCGGCTCCAAGCGTTGTCGACGACGACGAACACGCTGACGAACTTGAGTAGATCGCTGCCCAGAAACCGTAGAAGGACGTGTATAAACCGAGCGACGACGACTGGATGGGATTGCACCCTCAGCATTAAGTCGGTCTTCACGTCGAATGAGCACTTGGACTTCCGGTGGAACATTGAGAATACCAGGTTGTGGTGGTGACACAGTAACCAAGGAGACAAACGGAACGGAGACCGTATCAGTAGGTTGCACCACAGCTGAACTTGGTCCTGGCATGTCAAGTGGGGTCATAGTAGAGCTGGACCCATCGAAAGCCTCAACCACCGGAGTAGACAAAGCCTCGGTAAAGGTGTAACGATTGTTATATATAGCCGGTGGAATAGCAAAGTCAGTCTGACTATGAGGTGGATCAATACTATTCAAAGTAGCCTCAATTTCTTGAAGTATATCCTGATCAATCACTTCACCTTCAATGATTTGTACATCATCATCCTCCAACTGGGACGACAGGAACGTTGCTGGCGGTGTAAAAACAAGTCTCTGGGCTAAATTAGCTGCTTCACGCAAATTGTTGTTTGTGGGGTTGTTAGCATAAGAGTGGGAAGGTCCAGGCTGACTGAGGAGACTGGGACATGGCAAGTTTACTTGAACCTCAGGAGTAACTACACAGGGGACCACTGGTTGGGTCACTTGAGGCATAACACCGTCTGATATCATCAACTCCCGAAACATTCTTTGGGACTCGTCCACCACCTTGAAATACTTGCCATATTTTTTCATTCTATTCCGGTATCCGTCATAATCCCTTTGCAGCTTTTGTATTTCCGTTTTAGCGGTATAATACATTTGACCCAGTTGCACCTTCATCAAAGAATAGCTCCCGTCAAATTTCGCCGCCACTTCATCAGCCGCCACCAGTTTCAGCTGTAATTCTCGACAACTAGTGTCCTTGGTTTCTAATTCTGACTGTACTGCACTTAACTCCACCCTCAAGTCGCTTAGATCCGATTGTAATTTGATCTGATGTTCGTCACATGGCTTGTTCAAGTCCTTACGTCTTTCTTCCAGTGCACACATTGCATCCCGTAACTGCACCTCACATTCACCCAACTTTTGCTGAGCCTGACTTTTCTCAACCCCAACCGTTAACACTTCCGTACGTAATTGCTCCGCTAATGTCTTGGCAGACTGAACATCCACATTGAGCCCTTGACAGGTCAACTTAAGGTGTTCACATTCCTCTTGCAATTGTTGAAACTTCTCCCTTGCGACCTTTCCACTCTCAAACAACTTGGCACATTCGTCTTCCTTTTGTTGATTTGCTAGCTTAATCTTGACGAATTCCGCTTGCATTTGAGTCACTCTGGCTTCCAAAACTTCAATCTTCTTACGGTAATTAATACATTCATCTTGAAGTCTTCTCTCTTCATCACCTGACGCCTTCAAAGCAATCGATTGGGTGTCATGTATCTCTTTAGCCACCACACTGGACTTTCGCAAACATTTGATGATTTCCTCTTGACTTTTAACTTGATTTTGCAAGTCTTGTACCTGTCTGAACTGTGTCCATGAAGATGGCCCAGGATCTGCGGCAGGAGCCATGTTTTGGTTAAATTCAGTCAGCATTTTGATTTGTGCTAAGCACACACTGTTGGCTTTCATTGTTGTCACCCACTTCTCCTGGTTTGCATTGTAGAGATCACGGAAACAGGTGTAATCTTTTTCTAATTGTTCGATATAAGCTAGTGCCGCAGGACTAACCTCCGTCCTGGCTCCTTTGTCGTCAATATCACAAACTTGGATCTCCTTGACCGCAGAAGCCAACCATTCCGCTGTGAGTTGTCGGTCGGGCCAACTGTCCTTGTGTAATGGCTCACCTTTCTTCATATGATCCAGTATAATATCCCGTTCATCCTTATTAAGTCCATTAATGTACAAATAGGTGACCAAGTCCTTGTAAACCCGTAGCCAGCAAAATTTGTTTCTAGCCTTCTTGTCCAACTTCTTCTTGAATTGCTTACAAAATTCAGCCCCAGTCACCACAAGTCCATAGCTTTTCATATCAAACCCATCAAAATAACAAATTGCATTTTCCGGTGATATCCTCCGATGAACACAACCATGTACCGCCAAATTCTCAGGGGTACAAGCCAAAGCTGTCATAAACTTATTGATGTCTGCTTCTGTAGGTGTCTTCATTTGCTGGTCTAAAGTCTCATAGTCTGTGGACTCCGCCGAATTTTCCTTCAGTCGTTTCTCAGGAGACTGAACGTCGTCTTCCACCCTGGTCGTATCCGGAGTCCTTATGGGACTGGGTGACCTGCTGATGATCAACTCAGGTGTGCTCATCTCAGAACGCCGAACTGGCGAAGCCGGTGACACTGGACTCATCTCTCGTGACATGGACTTGGAAGATTCACCCAACATATTCATGTTCGTGTGTTCACTTTGACACTCTCCACTTCCGGTACGTCTTTCAACAACCATCACTACACTCGCTAATTCTCGTTTACCAACACGAAACTCTTGACCCTCTGCGCTATTTGGTCTCGGTCTTCCGTCTTCTAATGGATCCTCTCTTCGATATTGACTGCGTCGCCACTGTGGACTAGACCCGGCGGCCTTTCCTTGTCCATAATGACGTGATTCCCGTTTTCTCCCTCGTGAATATCGTTGTCTATCCTTGTCTGCCATAGCAACTTTGTAAGTCGAATCTGTTAAACTGGCATAAAACAAATTGGATTATCCTACCTGATCACCAGAAATTTAACTTTGAACCCCTCATGATAACAAGTCCTTCTTTTTAACTTTTGAAACCCAAACATTATTTGACTATTCTTTTGATTGACAAGGGTTCAAGGTAGGAATCCTATATTGTTGTTTTAAGCTTGCGTTCCATCACCGCGGGGGCGGCGAGACAACGCTTCGGGCCTATCCACTTCCGGTCTCTCCGCCTCAGTATATGCCCTGTTGCTAGCGATATCATGCATATCTTGATGTTGTCGTTGACCAAGTCCTCGGAAGGGAAGTCCATGCCTCAGATCAGCTATAGCATCAGCCATGCGAGCATTATTTTGTCGAACATGTTCAGTCACACTTTCTGCAGAGGGCTCACGGTTAGCTGGTCGCAACCAAGGTCTAATAGAGGGCACAAAACAGTCCTTCAAAAATCGAATAGCCTTTAACATCTTCGACATGGTCAAAACCGCCACCATGAGAAATATAGCATACAGCAGAATATCAGTATGCCATGGCATGACACACTTTGGTCCTTGACGACCAGTTCGCTGAGCACTTGTCATTGGAATCCCTTGAGCAGCAGTCAAAGCTGCTACTAACGAATACAAATCACGTATTTGTAATTCCAGGCCCATGAATCCGAACACAACTCCAGCCATGAAAAGCCAAACCACCACTGAACTTGTTCCGTACTGCTCAAGTGCCCAGTCTTGTACCGGAGATTCAAGCAAGTCAGAATCTTCTATGTCCACATCATGTACCGCTTGACCGGCTGTGATTTTAAGAGTCGGTGGTCGAATCAAGTCAGTCACATTGAATTCCTTCATAATTACTCTCTCGGTTGGCTTTTCCATCTTCATAGCATCTGCATTAAACTTGCTCAGATTAAGCCAGACATTTGGGACCGTGTGCACCAAACTCGTAGTACCATTAGTCACATCTTTGGCACAAGGGAAATGTGGCGCTGCTAATATCTTTCCATGAAACATGATGGAACAATCGCACTCTAGCTGTACTTCCAAATTGCCTTTGATTGGAATCTCAGGAATCTGTTTAATTTCCTTCTTATCACCTTTCACACATTCAATATATGACTCTGACGGCAAATGAGCGATTGAAAAGATCTTAGGAGTGAGCTGTGTTACTTGTACCAAATCTGATGGAATTTGATGGAAAGTGCACAATTTCTGAATCTGATCCACATCTTCTCCATTCAGAATCGCATTAATACACGGCAATTTATCAGAACGTCCTCCACCGAATGCAGGTAAGTCGCACATATTTCCTTTGGATAAATCACATTGCTGTTTGTGTTCGTCTCCAAGCACCCGGATGTCATTTCCGCTTTTGGCCAACAATGTCACTGGCAAGTCTATAACATGAGTTTCATTGTTGAATTTGTAAGGAACTGGCTGTAGTTGGAAAAGTTGCCAAGAATGTTGTTTCTGTTTAATAGGGACCTGAACACGAATCGTCATTCCGGTGTCGGTGGTGTAGCACTCGGTGATTCTGAGTTTATAATACAGTTGATTCAGCTCGTCCGGAATTGCAAGTTCTCGTCCAAAACCATTAAGCCGTCCATTTAGTTCCTGTAAACGTCGTTTCAGTACACCCGCCGTGATAAGATTGACAGGTAGTTGTTTGCCATTACAAGTTGACTTGGCATACAAATAATTCATTGTCACTGCCGAAGTCTGGATCACTGTTGCCAGGTCTCCCAACATCATGGAGGTATGCAATCTATAGTCTTCTTCCCAATCTTCATATTGACCCATATTCAATGCCACTTCCTTGTACAGACTCTGCATGTTCCTATGCATAGTATCCAGTGCGTAGTTGGTTCCATCCACTAGTCCCGACACTTCGTTACCCACTGTGACCAGTGAATTGTGTTTCTCATGCAGGTTGTTAATCATTTGATTTATGTGCCGTTTGATATTCTCATCATCACGATTCAACAACACTGTCTGACTGGACCACAAGATCACAACACCAAGAAAAAAACTTGCCAATAAGATTACGTCGCTGGCGCTTCAATTTCTTGTCTGCTCTCCTGATACGAGTAGCATTTTGCAAATCAACTGATTGACCCACTGCCCTTCTTGTCCGAAATAGATGATCCATCAACTTGCCTGTGTATTTGTCCAACAACTTCCGCCTTCGCTGTCCTTCTGTGGTCGTATTTACTGTAGCCTTGAAGATCAGCTCCACAAATTCACCCAGCAGTTGAGGGTCATTTACTGGGAAATTCGGTTCTGTCGTCATTACTTCAGCATACAAATCGGGCATGGCCTTCATGACATCCTCTCTTGATCCAACCTTGCCGCCATACAAACCTCTTGGCATTCTCATGGCCCGATTCTCTCGGCGAACCATATTAATAGGACGACGAGTAGAAGGTGGCTGTATCGGTGATTGTCCAACAGTGGCTGACGTTGTGGGACTTTTCTCTTGCTCGGCCTCTACCCACAAAGGAGGCTGGCGTTTCATATATTGGATCCCAGAACCAAGACTTCCTGGTCGACTTCCTCGCGGAGTGGACTTGAACATTTTGACCAGATCATCTCCATTAGCCCGAGACGTCGGTGTCCTTCCAGTCACCTTTGGCATATTCTTCATAACCGTTGATTGAGTATCCGCCAAATAGCCATAGATTTGATCGATGATGGTCTGTACGTAAGTAGTGGACAAACACGTTCCTTCATCTGCACGTTTCCGACAAGTCACTTCGGTGTCACCTCCACGATGCACCGGCTCAAACTTCTTAATAGCCACTTCGAAGAAAAGAGGTATAGAGCCTTCATGAATAGTCACCTCTTCTATGGGCTTCACAAACACTCCAGCATCCAACAAAGTCTGGATTTCCCCGGTGACATACTTACACAACACTAAACTAAACACTAGCCACAATATGTTGCCCATATCTACTTTCTATGTCCAGCAATGTTGCTCACGAAGTCCTTAAATTTTGATGGAGTTTTCACAACTCTTCCAGACGTTCTCGGTAGAACCTCAGGAGGTGTGAAATGATAAGGGTGCAATTGTTGCCCCTGTGGACCTTGGAGTTGTTGTTGTTGGAAATGTTGCTGTTCTTGACGGTAGTATTCTTGCACTTCCGGTGACCTTTGAGCTATGATGGGTGGTTGATATACTGTACGAGAAGTACTAGCCTGACCCCCTTGCTGTCTTCGAGTTGGAGTTCCTTGGTACCCTTGAAACCGAGGAGTCGGCTGATATTCGCCCTCAGGAATAATCACTGTATCTTCCTCCTCCGTCAAAGTTTTCTCCGCTTCTTCTTCTTCTTCAGAATCAGCTGCTGTTGTTTGCTTCCGTCCACCTTGAGTCTTCCCTTGTGAATGTGTGGAATTTTTGCCAGTGCCTGTCTCGTCATCTTCAGTTCCACTTGCTTCACTACCATCATGTCGGTCTCTACCACCCACACTCCCGTCAGTCTCGTCACTGTCAGCGTCGCCCGGGTGACCCCCTTCCGGGTGGCTGTGACTTGACGCCTCACTTTCTTCCGCAGAATCATCATCCTCCCCCGCAAAAGATTCGGCCTCCGAATCGTTTTCATCACTAGAACTTGAATCTCCATGTGTATGGTCGTCTGGCAAAAACTCACCGGATTCGGTCTCCGGCTGAGATCGCTCCGCCTCCTGACTACAGACTTGCTTGTAGGTCTTGATAAGTTTTTGCGTTGTATTTGTCGGTGGGTCAACCAACTCATACACATGATGGAACGGTTTTATCTTCTTCACATTGAGGACTTTCGGCCTTTCCGTTCCTAGCGGGAGAATTTCCGCTTTTACATTCAACTTTGATATTACTTCAGTTATCATAAATGGTCCAAGCCATCGTGGCGTTAATTTGCGTGACAAACCTTGTTGAATATACTCTTTGTAAACCAAGATGAGATCACCCACATTATACGAAGCCTCCACGCGACCTCTGTTATAATACTTGGTGTAATAGGCTTGAGCCTTGGAAATAGCTTGCTCCGCCTGTTTCCATCTCTCTTTGATTTCGCACATTTGTTCAGTGCGGGAATTTTGATCGAGTTCAGCTTCCGTAAGCTTAACAGCAGGAGCTGAACGAGCAAATGTCAACTCAAAAGCCGTAAACCGGGTGGCTGGCTTGTAAGCAGAATTGACCGCGAAAGTTAAATATGAGAGATAAATATCCCATTTAGTTTGGCACTGCTCCACATAGATACCCAAAGACGTTTTTAGAGTCCCTATTTGTCGCTCGGTCTCCCCATTGCACTGAGAATTATAGGGCACAATATGGGACCATTGAATATCAAACATAGTTAGTAGCTGTTGGAAAGGTCCAGATATGAAACAAGGTCCATTATCTGTGAGGACAATAGATGGTGGTCCAAACACACTAATTATTGATAGCAAGAACTGTACTGCTGCTGAGGCCGTCTGAGTTGTTGTAGCCTTAGTGTAGATAAATTTGGAAAACAAATCCACAGCTAGGAAAATATATTCATTTCCTCTTTGAGTCCTTGCTAATGGTCCAGCTATATCAATTCCCCACATAACACCAGGTGTTCCTGGTGGTTTAATTGGCTGTAGCAGACCCTGTGGTGGTCTGTATGGACGTTTCCTTCGTTGACACTCGACACAATTTCTGCAATATTCTAGCACTGTCCTGGTCATTTTCGGAAACCAGTATCGGGCGATAATACGATGATACGTAGTCCGAAAACCATGGTGACCAGCTAATACTGCATCATGAGCCTCATGTAACAGCTTGGATAACAGAGATTTGGGTAATACTGGAACATCTCGAGAGTGTTTAATTTTTCTGAACAATATTCCACTTTTCACACAGAATTTTTGATGTGGCAATGCCCCCTTAATCTTCTGACAGAAGGCATCCTTATCTTGTAGTAGTTGCATGTCGTCCCACATCAACAAAAACGTTGCTATTTCCGGTTCAAATGCAGGCTCTTTGAAATTTAACTTGACACTTTCCACAGTGTCGGCATTATTGAAACTTCTGGACAAGCCATCCGCCATATTGTTAACTCTTCCAGGTTTATAACGCACTTCAAAGTCATATTCACTCAGAGCCAACGCAATTCGAAACAACCTGCTGGTCGGATCCTTAATACCCTTTGATAACGCCACTAACGGCTGATGGTCAGAGTATACGACGAATTTCTGTAATGCCAAGTAAGTCCGAAACTTACAACATGCAAAATATATAGCCAAAGCCTCTCTCATGATTACCGACATCTTTTGCTCAGCCGCTGTTAGTAACCGACTAGCGTAAGCCACTGCACGATATCGCTTCTCATTAGGCTCTCGCTGGCTCAAAATGGCTCCTAATCCCGTTGCTGACGCATCTGTCCAAACATACGTTTCCAGCCTTGGATTGAAATGTCTCATGATCGGTTTAGAAGCTAACAGTCCCTTCAATTCATTAAACGCCTTCTCACAATTTTCGTCCCATTTAAACTCCACATCCTTCTTCGTTAGATTTATCAAAGGCTTTGCCTTGATTGAATATCCTGGTATCATATTTCTATAAAAACCACTTGAACCTAAAAACGCACGCACATCCTTCACGTTCTGAGGCCGTTTGAAGTCTGTAACTGCTGATACATTCTTGTCATCGGGTTGGATTCCAGCTGCTGAAACTCTGTATCCGAGAAGTCTCACTTCCTTGGCTCCCACCACCGCCTTTTTGATAGACACCTTCCAGTTATCCTTCCTGAGCCGATCAAATACCATTCTCAGTCGCTGAATCAATTGATCTATACTTCTTGCGGGGATGACAATGTCATCCAAATAGGAAATTACATGGATGTACTGTAGTCCTGCTAGCGTCTTGTCCAGCGCAGCGCAAAGTGACCCCGGGAAATTCTTGCCTCCAAAGCCCATTCGAAGTAACTCAAACTGTCCCGAGCGGCACACAAACGCTGTCTTTGGAATGTCTTCTGGATGTAACCTTAATTGCATAAAGGCTTTTGATAAATCCAAGAGTATGAAGAACTCGCAATTCTCGAGGCATTGCATCACCTGAGAAAGATTAGGTAATGGATAGTTGGTTTTGACTGTGATGGAGTTCAAATATCTGAAATCAATTGCACATCTGGCCTTTAGCATTGTTCCATCCGCACTATGATGGCCCTTCTTCACCAACACTATCCCCGCCGCAAAGGGACTTACAGATCTTCTACAAATGCCCATTTTCTCCCACTGTTTCACCTCCGAATCGATAAAATCATTTTCAGCCGGACTATAGTTGAAAGGTCTTGACTTCTTGGGTGGGGCCCCCGGAAGTAACTCAATTCGCTCAGCATAATATTTCGTACAAGGCAATGGTTCGCCTTCCTTGTAAAACACATCGACGTATTCTTGTAGCACTTTGTTCAACTGCTCTTGAAACTCATGTGGAAGATCTTTGCTGATGGTTTCCTTTATTTCTTCTCGCTTTTCCTTCATCCAACTGTTATCTCGAGGCGTCCCCCGATTCAAATCCGTCCCAATCATAAACACATCTATCATCATTAAAGGCTCCTCCGGTTTGTCTCTACTCATGAGCATCATGTCACTCATCGAATATTCAACTGATTCCGCCAGTTGTGGTCTCCACTCATTTGGACAACACACCAACTGCACCTCTTCGCCACTTTTCAGGATTAATGTACCTTTTGCAACATTAATATTAGCAGCTATCTCTTTCAGGATATCCAATCCAATCAAAGCATCATACCGAAAAGGAAGTGTGTGTACCGTTTTGATACATTTAACTTTTGGCGTGAACTCAAACGCCGCCAACACCGTCGAACTCGTAGTCACTCCACCACCTTCCACACCTCTCAACACCGTTGTTGGCATATTCACCCGTCGAGTATATTGTTCAAGTCGCTCAGTCAAAAGGCTCGACTCAGCTCCAGTATCCAAAACACCTTGGCACACCATTCCACCTTTGAGCTTAAACGGCAAAAATAATAACGTCTCTTTAAACAAAACTTGAGGGCTGTATAACACTGTTTTCGGCCCCACATTCCCAATAGCCCTATTCAATACTGGAAGTGGGAATGGGCCTCGTCGTTTAAAGTTTCATTGTAATAAACATTATTGCCATCCATGGAAACTCTACATTCCCTAGCCATATGTCCTGGCGTTTGGCATCTCCAGCAGACCATCGTCTTCTTCTTTGAGTCCGAGCGATCATTGCCGTCCTTCTTGTTATCACTCTTCTTCTCCTCAAAAGTGACTTTCTTCTCATATGACGTTCCTGACCCTCCTGACCGCTGACCTGGTGACGCCGAACGACTCCTGTCACCCTTACTGTAAGAACGGTCCCTGTTCTGCTCATAGTTGCTGGAACGAGTTTTTCGATCCTGTAGACTAAGCGTTAACGCTTTCAGCACGTCTAACAAGGCATCTGTTCCGTCTTGCTTGTTCCCTGGAGCAAACCCTGACCCTCTCGAAGGTGACGCAGCACGACCTGGTGACCTGCCTCTTTCAAACCCTCTGTTAGGACCTGGCTGATTTCTCTGAGCATAGAGAATGTTTGCCTCTTGGCCCTCATTCAGCTTTTGTAACAAACTGTCACGAGTTTCCTTTTCCTCAGTCTGTTCAATTTTTTGGAACGCCGTCCGCATTTCTTGAATGGTTTCAATAGGAAGCAAGTTAACCTGCTTGAAATATTTGGGTAGTAGCCCATTCTTAATGTACATTATACGTCGTATGTCCGTCATCTTCTCGTCAACCTGAGTTGCCAAATTATCCATCACAAAGAGATATTGCATGAGACCTTCTCCCTCTCTTTGTTTACGACTGATGAGTAGAAACTCGGCATCTTCAGCATACATTCCCATTGTTGCATTCTTCAAAAATTCCTCCCTCAAAGTCTTCCATGTCCAGACAAAACTTGCCTCAGCCCGTTTACGGATATTGGTTTCAGTGAGATACCATTTAAGCGCATAATCCTTGAGTGAATTTGGGAATTGGACCAACTTCATGTCATCATTCCAACTATTTGCCTCCGCCACCAGTTTAAATGCCTCAACATGGTTGTTTGCATCTGAACCCCGTTTTCCGGTGAACTGTGGCAATTGCACTGCTTGCCTAATGGGTTTCGGATGTACTGTCGAATCGTCCCCAGCCATTATCTCAGTGTGTTAGTCAGTGTTGACTTTATACACTTTGATCAAATAACTGTCACTTCCAACCTAATCCTCCCTCCAAGATAATATTACAATCAGCCACGGTTGACTGAATGTGTAATACTATAAGCAACACACGGATTGTTGAAACCACAAAGCACTTGGTCAACAATACCCTTCACAACATCTGGGTACCCTTAATTATCACTTAAGACACTTGCTATTCCGAAATTAAGAATTTGTTTCACCTTCCCCAAAATTTTAAGAATTGCACCAAGGCCTAAAAGTAGTTGTATTCAGCTCACTCGCTCTTCTGACACTGCCTTGCAAATGCTTTCACTCTTGATAA
>JAQGBJ010003262.1:0-13249 GCA_034698345.1 Sphaeridia pumilis
GACAGGTGAAGAGCTCAAGTGCAACTAAACTCGGTTCAAGTCGTAAGTTTGAATTAAAAGTTGGCAACCCCGTTAGGGTAGGTTGCATGCGCATGTTTCCTCAGTCAGTCAGTCAGATGTTTGTTGCTGAGATCGTGTTTTGAATGTAATGTTGTAGACTTAACAATGATCAAGTTCACCTGCCGGAGGTTCTGTTGTGATTTTCCTTTTGGCTGCTATGCCGCTGCTGCTGGCTTGTGTCATAAACGTAAGACGTGCAATGGGTTCAGACGAGGATTCATTCAAGGGTTTTGGTGCTGCAATGCTTGAAGCGTGTAAAAGGGGCACGAAATGCAGGTCTTAAGGTTAAATTTGATGGGAGTGAGCGGCAGAGGCTGAATTTTGAAGCAAAGTTTGAAGGCAAGCGGTGCAGATGGCGTTGGTTGAGCAAGGACTACCTACTGCGTTAGTGTATAAGTAAGCAGCTAAAAATATTTATACATATTTACAATTGTTTTTCCACAAAAATAACCTTCATCGCTTACCGACTAGCATCTTTTTGACATCCAAAAAATCAAAGGTACTCGGCACCAAACTGAGCCCTTCGAACGAAGACACTGAAGGCATTCTAAAGCTGAACTTGGGCACCATGTTCCACATGCTTCGAAGTGTGTTCATAAATCCACCAGTGTTTTCAACGGCAGTTTCCAAAGTGCCAGAGGTCACTTTGTCAATTTTTTCGGGCGCTTCACTTGTGGTAGGACTTGGTTGCATCGATGTCGAAGTCGAATTTCCTTCCATAGAATCGTCTTCCTCGTCACTATAATTATATTTTTCGTCATTATATTTTCTGAACACGTTCACCATTTTGTTTGAAACTGTTCGCCATGTGAAGTCTTCAAAAAACCTCCCTGTTCGCAGGTCACGAAACTTTACAGGTCTCAATAGTTCCGAGCTATTCGAACTTGCACCATTGGGAACCATTTGGCCGGGGCTTTCATTCGATACAACTTCACAAGTATATCCCCGAAAATGTAAAACAAGCAAGCAAAGGACCAAAAAAGTTTGCACTGTCCGCACTGAAGCCCAGCACAAATGATTTCTTCGACTGGAAGCCACCATTCCGCTGGCGTTGCCTTTCAGAAGCCGTCGAAGTTTGGGACCGCCGTTGCTCAAGTACTCACATTTTGATGGCACGACCGAAGATTTGGTAATGACCTCAACTGGCTTACGCGCCATAGTTTTAAAACAAGATTCTGACCTACATCAGCAGACAGGCCTTAGGATCTGAGAAAACTTTAACAAAACCCATTGAAGTCAAAAGAAGTGCATTAATGTACTCTATGGGTCCGGGATACAATTAAACAGTTTATATCGGTTTCACTTGTTTGAAGGAAACACCTGTAAACTGTAGCCCGTTTACTATACACATGGGAACGCTACATTGTTAATGTTCTCTTTTCAGCTTTACCTGATCCATTAAATCAGAGCAAGATTTTTGGTGGACTATTTATACCTTCTTTTGGCATTTCGACCGTATGTTGAGAGGACGTAGACGCAAGAACAAGAGGGGAAGAAGCAACTGATGGATTTCACCTGTCACTCAATTATACAGGTGACTTGATTTTACGCGCTTAGAAATCGGTATTTGGCTGGTCATATAGTTTAAGCTTATTTATTGCTTCTCCTCGGTCCTTTGCATATATCAATATTAACTTGTCACTCGATAAACATATGTGACATACACAACAGTTGAATAGCTGATACAGTTAGAAATACATGTAAGAAACGGTTGAATGCAGCTGAAAGTGCGTTTACAACAAACAGGTGATCATGTGAAGATCCGTCGTCGTTTCTTGGGCAATTTTGGGTATGTAGAAGGGATTTTCCTATAAAATTCAAGAGAAGTGCTCCCGGCTTTGGGTCAGAGGAAGCTTATTCAGATCATGTACAATTTGATCCAGTCAATTTTCCGTACACAAGCAAGTGTTTTTAGACAGGTTGGGGAAACAAGAAACATCTTTGCCGAAATAGTTTGCAATTATTTATTCGCTTTGCTGTTAAGCAATGAGGAAATAAACAAACAAATAAAATCCATACAGGCAATCAAGTACCAAAATTACCAAATTACAATTAACGCAATAATTTATTTACTTTAGTCCGTTTTTGGTGGATACACTGGCTGGAGCGTACTTTTCATAAATACAACAGCAGAATAAAGTTGATTAAACATTAACAAAAATAGCGTTATTAAAAGAATACCAAGTTTTAAAGTCGTACAAAAATTGGTACCCACGTCCGGCGAGACAACATAAATGTTGCATAACATTGTAATAGCGAAAAAACAATAGTAACAAGTCACCTTTGTTGTACAAAAATATATAACAGATGTATCGATTGACAAAGAGTTAAGTCTATCGATCATATACAACGCTATTTCTATAAAATTGACTCTTATTTTCTCGCTGCTATTTGTGAACGAATCCACCTAGTTGTTGTAGACACTTTGTGGTAAATTCCAGGTTGCCGATCAACGGCACAGCCAAAACCGGCTGAAGTGATTCCGGCGAGCGTCCACCGGCCTTCGTCAAGGACCACAAGAGGACCACCGCTATCGCCCTGCAAAAACAATAAATTTGTCAAGTACAAAGTACAAATACTATAAAAAGTGGTTTTAGAATCTAGAATTTCTGCAATAGCCTGGGGGAATGTAACAACAGAGTGAGGAAAGAAAACTCTCTTCTTTGTAAAATTAGTGTGGAAAGAAAAAGTTGTCAGAACAAGCTTCTTGGTGAAAACGCAATCGACGACGGATTGACCATTAGACAGCTGTCAGTACGGACCAACGACAATGATTCAACGTTATAGCTGATCTGTGGTTGTCTCGTTCCTTACAAGCGATACACAGATGCCCTTGTCGAATTACTCGTTCTCCAACATTCTTGCTCCAACAAAGGTCAACATTGTAGCAAGACCACAGGATTCATTGAGATAAGGTTGGGCAACAGGAGTTTGAAGAATTGAAAATTAATTATTTGCGGTTAGCTGGCTAGTGGTTGGTTCATTGGTTGGCATAAGCAAAGTATATAATGTTCAAATTACGAGACAAGCGTCCATTTTCCCGTCACGATGACCCGCGCAAAACATTTCGTCTAGAAGAAAGACACAGGTAATTAATGGCATGAAAACGTAATCAAGGCGGAGATGGCAGTCAATTAATAGAAAGTGGCGACATGATGGTGATCAAGACTTGATTCGAGCTTGATTGACTGGTCCAACTTTGCCATTTAATTTGGCTTACCGTGCAACTCGACTCGAATGTGTTTTTGGTGGTGCCATCTACGGCAGTCAATGTTGTTCAAGATAGGAACGAGCACCTTTTGCAAAACGTTGGTCCCGGTTTTACCTGTAATTATCCCGAAAAAGCTAATACACATGTTCTTTTCAAAGGTACAAAAATTATTTTAGTCCCTTACCGTATGAAGTATCTGTTTTGCCCCAACCAGCAACCACGCCGATTTTACCCTGGTACGTTTGTTCTTCTGCAGGAAGGCAAACCGGCAAAATGTTTGCCTTATACCTCACGGGTCTGTGGAGTCTCAAAAGAGCGACGTCGTACCTAAAAAATATAGTTTTAATTTAGGTGATACTAATTAATCAGGAACTTAAAATAATTAAAAAGCCGCACACACCTGTCAGGTTGGGTCAACATGTACTTGAATCTTGGATGAATAATTCTCTCGACAACCGCAAAAGACTCTTCTGGCAGCGGCTCTAACCAGCGTCCGGTGTCTTTGGTATCGTGCTCTCCCAAATAAATAGTAATTTCAGACAGTCTTGCTCTATGAACGCAATGGGCAGCGGTTGCAACGTAATTGTGGTTCAAAAGGACTCCTCCGCACTGGAAGCCCGCGATCCGAATATGGGCTTGCCAGGGTAATTCACCAAAGGTGGCGGTGTTGCCTCCAATAATACGTTTTTGTGCAGCAAATTTTTGAACTCCACATTCTGCAAAATGTAAAATTTATTTCAGCAACTTTTGCAGCTTTATCGAGTTTCTCCTATGTACTACTCTGGATATTTTTAAGCAACTTACCAACATCGTAATCGGAGACGGAAATATCATTGGTGTCAATCTGAATGTCCTTCCGCCACGCCTGTGGTATCAGATTATGGCTCACAGCCGACGACGAAGTCAACGAAGGTGCGTAGGCCGAAGCGGCCGAGTTGATCATGTTGTAAGAAGAAACCCTGCAATAATGGTGGACACGTTATAAATTTCATTGACTTTCAAAACCAGAAATCAACTTGATGTAATCTATTCTCAAACAATGTATTTGATACGGTTGAATGTGTATATAAAGCTCGTATAACTCGTCAACTCGTTCAGATTCATGCAGACAAGTCTAGCAAGTTACATACAAGTCAGTGAGCCGAGGAAAATGTGCACTGAAATTGGCAATAATTCAATCGACAAACGGCCGAGTGCTTCTCACAGTTAGATCATCATTATAATCATCTTTCTCTTTGTCCTACTGTGCAATTACAAAACAGCATGAGGAATGATGTTTCTCTTTTGTTTCTCTCAAACCGCCTCCATTAATCGGTAGTTGTGAACAAAGAAAAGAAGCAACAGAAGAAAACCTGAAGAAGGAAGGCTCAAGACAAAAGTTTTCTGCAAACATTTTGATATATAGACTTGGACTTTGAGTATTGTATAAATTAATTGCAAATTAGAAAATGATTGCACTTTTTAAAATCTATAACGCCTACCTCCTCCACTTTGTTCTCTGTAACTTTATCATCAACTTTCAAGAGGACTGATGAGAATTTTAATTACGAAATATTGCTGTTTCCGCACCTATACAAACGCACCGTTAAACTTTCATTCAACAAATGGGAGTTGATTAACGTAATTTGCTCATCTTCCTCTCCTTTAACGTCAAATTCAGCAGTTTAATATTCTTTCTGGCAACTCAGCCATAGCACGTGCTTCATCATAATTATTGCCAGCCCATCTTCTTTGGCTCCTGATGAATGACAAATTACTGCAATTTTTCGCGGATTGTTTACACAATTCTGCAAAGTGCATTTTGTATTCATAGAAATTACGTGAACACTTTACAATTTTCCCAGCTCGATGCAATCTAAGGTATTTTGTCTGTAGCCTGTCGTCTGACTCTGGCTTGTGACATATATTTTTGAGTAATGTCTTGGACTGAAACTGGTTGAAACGGTACTTTTACTCCAGCTATTACTTACCCATTGTTGTTGGTCATTTGTTGGTGGTGAGAGCATCCAGAGCGAGTCAGCCAGCACAAGAGTGCCAAGGGGCAGCCACTTCCTGGACATCCTCGAGGCTGGTGGAAGACTTTGGGAAATATCCGAGGTAGGAACAATGATGTGTTTTCTGTCACACCTGGGAGCCAAAATTATAATCATTAATCATAAGAGCAGTCAAGTAAACACATTTATTGGATTCAACAGGGCTTTGCTTCAGAAAGCTACTGAGCTACCAAAATAAAAGACTTGAAATTCTAAACTTGATTGAGTTGCTGTTAACCTTATATTGACAATTCAGACTCTCGCTCACAATTACCGCCCTCTCGGCAAATTCCCTTGTTATCAATATAACCGCAAGTTAAATGGGCAATTTTATGAACTTTATCGTGTATCGTGGTTAACCAACAAACGCAACTACTATTTGTTGCCAGCTATTGAAACAGACGATGATCATCTCGCCGTTATGTGTACTCACGATTACGATGATATCGAAAGCGATTGCAGAAACGATAATAGGTTTCCTCTATTAGCTTTTGTTTCACTTTCGATTTCGCCGCTCCTGCTCCTACTGCCACAATTGCTGCACATTAAACATACGTCAGGCAAGAATTAACAAAGGTTTGTGTGGTTTGCAAGGAAGTATGGATGGAGATATTAAAATAATTACGTATCGTGAAGGTGTTAATCGTTCAAGAGTTGCTGAACCGGAGCAAAACTTTGTTAACTTTGTTTTTACCTGTATCATATAATTTTGAAGTTGATACGTCTGCTGCTGCCTTTTCAATGTTGTTTCTTTCACGCTGTCGGCATATCAAGTTACCTAACCAAGTAAAAGCCTGACCTCAGACACATTTTGTCGCTGTTGCAATTTGGCTAACTTTCTTCTATGCAAGGTTCTTATTGCAAAAATGACTCAAGTGGGGAATTTCGAAACTGGTAAAATTTGTCACCATGGTAAATTTACAAAAATTTCAAAACTTACCGTATTGTCTAGGTCCGACGGCAACCCATGAATGCGTTATACTCAGTATCCCAATCAGAAAAAGTACTGGTAACCTCATGTTCCACTTGGACTTGGACTTGCGGGATCGGTTTCAGCGGCTCTCCAAAACTGCTTTTCAACTTTGCGAATTTTCGCCACAACAAAGTGTCCGCTGCTGTTACTGCGATTCTGTCCTCACACCATCCAGTACCTCCTCGTCAGCTGAAATGAAAACGAAAGTGGATTTTGTAATATAGGCAGCCACAAACAAGAACCACCATCACCGCTGACTGCTCTTGATGCGATGATACCTAAAGTAAGTGATCATCATGAAGAACGTTCCCTTCAACAAGCTCATAGCAACTTGGCTTAAGCACCTGCTGCTGTATTATCATTATCAAGGAAAGCCGATGCAAAAGCACCTGGTCACGACTCATTGACGAAAGTACCCTTTGGTCAGTTACGGTAAGTGCCTTCCTTTACCTTCCGTAACCATTATTTCAGTAATTACGAAAAGTTATGTACACAGCTTTGGAATTCAGCTACTGTTATTCTAAGCTTTTCTGGTCGTCGTTCCTGATTCCGTAAGGTAATTGGGCATTGGGCCACATGGGGCTAATATGTATGTACTTTTACTACTCACAATTTGCCAATTTTTACACGACGAGGCCCAACCTCTTGGGCAAACTCTTCCATGTAAAACATGACAGTTTTGTTTAATTCTCTTCATAAATTTCCCATCAATGTTCAGTACCATCATCACTTTTACAGAAGCTCGGCTGCAAAAGTGTCTGGTAGCACCAAGTACACACCCAGACCTGCATCAACGAAACGGCAAAAAATGTTGCTAAAGTTTTCACCAGCTTTTCACTTTTGTGATTCGACGTCAGTCAATCACTTGATTTAAAAAATGCAGTGACGATATTCAAGACCAAAGCCAGAGGTGTATCGAGGAGAATTGTCATCTCCCGTGGCATTGACGGTTAATGGTAAATTGAATGCCAAACAAGGCAAAAGTCAGCAGTCCAAGTAAAGTGGTTGGTATTGATACATTTAAATTTTGAAAACGATTTCACTTTCCAAGATCAATGTTGTTCTGGTTGACAACCCAGCACGTGCTTATGGATGAATGCCTTTTTCTCACAAGAGTCAATCGAAAGACGCCCATGTAAACGCAGAAACTGTGAAGACGATGAGAGAACCGAGCTGTCAATCGACATTTAACAGCCTCGTTAACATGGACGGGGATCGTAAAAGTCAAAAGGAAAAGCGACAACCATGTTCGCAACATTGTTTCTCTGAAATTGTGCAAGAGCTTCTTCGTCATATATCACACCTTGTGGGTTTGTATTGTTTTTGCATGCAATTTGTACATATTGCAACTGACGGGTTTACCTGGTTAAACATATGAAAGTTTACAACATTACGGTAACACACGCACTTGAGTTGGTGGTTGCTCTTCTTTCTTGCTTGCTGACAATTGCAAACTTTGTTAAGTCGCTCACCCCTTCTCGTTACACCTGAGAAGTTTGTTGAATTATGATAATTATATACGCAGAGCCTGAACATACACACGAGTCGTCGTAATATTTAGATGTGCAAAATTGCGAAATCCATATTTGCAAACTTGGACCGACTGCTTTCTCGTACATGTGATTGACAGGAAGAAATCAAACGGAATTTTCTGATGATACTCTTTCATAAAATGTAAATTGTAACAGGATTGTGTTAGCCAGCGGCGTCAATATAGCGAAATGACAAGTTGTCAATCTTTTCCCAATAGCCACCACGTGTCTACGGCCATATATGTTTCACTTGAAGGAATAAATTTCACATGTATTAGCATATAATTGACAACATGACCACCACAGCCACCGGCTGTCCAAGCCAAAAAGCTTGTTTTCTCAATAACGGCAATAACCACTAATTTAGCCATATCGAGACGAGACAAGAAAGACACGCTGAAAGCACGGCAGCTTCAACAAAATTTATATCCGCAAAAGTATATGGCGCAAGGCCAAATTTGAATTCACAATTTTGGCTTAAAGTATCACCTTGAGGTTATCCTAAAGGTTGTACGTCAGAATATGGAAAAACTTTCTATCTTACCGGAAAGCTATTTTGATCCGCCGCGGCATACTTGAGGCTTTGAAAATTTTGGCCACGATAATATTTTATAAAGTAAAAACAACACTGTAGTAATAGATCATGTTGCAAAAACACTGGCTGCCAAAGGTAACGACTTCTTCCACTTTTACTTTCAAAATGGTATCAGGTAACGCTGAGGCAAGCCTTAGATATAACAGTTTTGCCACCCTTTGCTCTTGTTGAGACTTGAGGTGCAGTGCATTTAAATGAAGTTGAAATACTCTTTGATTCAAAATGCCTCCTGCCTCATCTTTGACACATTACATTTTACGGCATGCTTCAAGCTACAAGGGATATCAATTATGGCCGAGCTCAGGTGAATGAATATTTACACCTTGCTCATATGTAGTGCTCTTTCCTGTATCTACACGTAAAAGGTTATGAAAGCTATAAGCTAGGTGTATTGTAATAGCAGTGATTAGCACACGGCCAACTAAACGAGTAAATGGTGTTATAATAATAGGCAACACTTTCTTCCATTGTCATAGTGCTGGCGGAAGGAAGTTGCCAATTTTATAATTTGCAATGGTGGAGCTGCAGAAATTGCCTGCCGGGACGGGATGTTATCGCTTCATTTTTTTAAGTTTCTACTAAACATTCAGGTAATATTCAATTTGAACTCAAGACAAAACAAACTTTTGTACACTGTGCGGCAATGTCAGGAACAGTAAATGCCATTTGACTTTTTGTAATCAAGAAACAAATTTCGCAATGTCAATCAAACGGAGAATAATTCCGACTTTCTTTGTATTAAAAACGTCTGGGTCATCCAGGGCCTCATTGCGTTCCTAATTGATTTACTTTCTAATAATTTGCCATTTTCTCCATTATCTCTCTCTCAGTCGCTCAGTAAAGTAATGTTCAATCGGTCCTTTAATTTCAAGGTTTGTAAACGGCCAATTCCAAAATGCGTTACAATTGCAAAAATCAAAAAGATGATCTTTCTGTGACGCTGTCAGTGAAATCCAGTTTGACATTGGCCACGCGAGACATAATTTCAGGAGACGAAACGTGATCTGTGCCATGCGACACATGTCAGGTCAGACACAATAACGACCAAGTCAATCAACTGCTAAGGTTTGGGCTCTATAGCTTTGAAATTGTTTCAGATTCGAGTTACGCACTTTTGACCACAATAAATTTCAAATTTGGTTGTGGATTTTGGAACTTTCTATGCATTATAAAGTGTCTGATCACATGTCTGTTTATTGACAAGAGTCCAAAAAGGTCATTGTTGCACTAATCTTTATTTGATCGAGAGATTCAATCTTGTATGCTATATTGCGGAAACGCAATCCAGATTCTGAACAAGTTTCCTTTGGCAGAATCTGCCATTGAACTATAGGAATCGGCAACCACGCCAAAGTTGAACATTTTCGACACATATTGCAAGTCCACATACATTATAAGGTACACTCACGCACATTAACCTTTCTTTGTTGTTGTCGTCGTAACTTTTGCTTTGCTTTCGCACCTACCTAAATGGCAAAATGGCAATGACATACAGCTTGATTTAATGATATTTCCTCACAGCTGATCACCACTACCACCAACCAAAACATTAGCTTGTAACGTCAGATAGATCAAGTATATAATCCAGTCAATGAAGGAAATGAAAGCAAAAGCTGCTCAAGATCGAGGAAGACAAGTTTTTGTAACATGCACTTTTTACAAGGTAGCTGTAAAGCATCTTTCACGCTTCTGAAGCACTTTCAGCACTACCCAGTGTAGTCTCTAGAACTTTTTTAATCTGAAATTATTTTTTGTCCGATGACGACGACGGCAGCTCGTCTTCTGCTTGTTGCGAAGAGTGAAACTTTTACTCGATTTTGAATCCAATTTACGGCAAGATTTTGTCATCTCGTAATTTGATTCAAGAACAAGGTTGTACTTGTAGGGACAAACCGCTTACTAATGAGCTCTCACTCGGCGGCAGCAGCGCTCGAGCGGCCTTGCTAATTATCAGCGAGAAACGCGATTACGGCATCACAAACTTTCGTACAGTGTAAATGAATCTAACTTAAATCACATTTGGACAGCAGCAAAATTATTTGATGCAGTTGCACTTTTTTATGAAGTCAGCAAGCTTTAAAAAATTTCAAGGGCTTTTAATATCTGTTTTTAGTGACCGACACCGTCGGTTGAAAAAACGGCGCAGAAATTTGATGGGGGAAAACTGGTGAAATGCTCGTTTAGTTCAATATGGGAGAATGGACTCACGGGTCTTTTTTCATTGAAAATTTTATAGAGGTGGGATTTTTCTCAGTAACAATCAAGCCCGTAGTCTTCTTTCAATACTGCAGAATAATGGTCGACGACAATGAAAAAGCAAACAGGTCAGTGAGAAAGTATAAGTCGAAGCAATAAGCCGGTTTCCCTTTCGTTGAAACGTAAACGCCGAAGCTATCAGAGCAGACTGACTAAGCTGGTTTGCAAAAATTTGATGATCATGTCACCAACATGCAGAAATTTACGTACATTTCATCTTCATCGACAAGCAAATGAAAGGGAAATCAAAGCACTATAAGACACTTTTTACTTTCTTCAAGAGCCATATCAGCGCTCAAATAATATTGATCTGAATCCAGCATTCGCTCAAAAAGCAGGACTTTTAAGTAAAATCTTACCTTCAGAAAGATCCGAAGATGGCGAATGTTTGGTCCATGAATTCAGAGAGTTAAATTCCCTGGAGCACTTTTACTGAACACTGACAAACGAGCGGCACTGGATACCTACAAATCCAAATGGTGACGACGAACGTTTAGTTAGTGTCTAAGGATCCGACGGATCTCCATTGGTGAAACACTGGACGTTTTGAGCGTAATGACTCCTGAAAGGGTTGAAGAAAAATTTCGAAGGACCGAACTGGTCAGCAGCGGTTGGCTTACTGAATTACGATATGTTTTGCAACAAGAGGTAATGTGTGTAATACTATTGTGAGGAAACTGTGCTCTGTAATTTTTGACCTTTAATTCACGCAAACCACCTACTACGAATGAATAGAAGAGGTGATTTCTCGTTCGAGGGAATCGACAAGAGTCCTGTTTGCCAAGGGAAGAGAGTTAAAGAAAAGTCACCACGCCGACCATGCAAACCCTTGAAGGGACCACAAGTTGAGGTAAGCGAGCGGCAACCAGTAGCGAAAGGTTTTAATATTAGTTGCATGTTATAACATATGAAGGTGTAAGGGCTTGTTCTCACGCTGCTGCGTTAACGGAAGGAAGTACCCTGCCAGAAAGCCAAATATGCAGCGAAAGCAAGATGGATGCTACGCGAAGGGGCAAAAGTAACGTTCTTTGCCCAAGCGACAATTAAAGTGAAACTTGTTAATTCAAGAGAGTTGGGGAAGATGGCGTTTAGCTTTGAATGAAGATTGATCAACAGCAACAGCTATTCAGTGATATTACTTTATTAGGAGTGCTTGAAGCTGAGTTCGTCACGTCCAAGTGTCTAGTCTATTTGAAGGTCAGAACGATGCTGATGACCGTTCGAATGACAAAATCGATGTACAAAAGTACCGATTCCCTTTCGAACGTTCGAATTCTGCCAACCCAGACGCCTTTAGTTGGCATGGCTCGAAGCTTACGTTGCAGAAACGGCGAATCGACGACTTTCCTGTTGAACATCATTTCGCGTTTGGCGAATTCGAGATGGTTCACGATAGATGGTGCAGCGTAATAAGCAGCTGGGTAGCACAAAGTTGCAAAAATACCCGAAAGAAACATTAGGAAGGACATAAACAGGTGAACCACTTCGAAAAGTGCTAAAGCTGACAGAATCATTATGCTCAAGAATACTAAGCTGACTTTGTAGACCCAGATGGCGTCAGAGTTGCAAACGTTGAAGATACGCAAAGTTACGATGAAATTGTGGAGTTTTTTCCACAGTAGCTCAGCGTTCAGCATATCAGATTGTCTCAGAGGCCTGCCAATAAAAAAGTTTTTCTTCAGCCTAAGCTTATATTACAGTTCCGTTCAATTTTTTCTGATACCTGCAGACAACTCGATCAATCGCCAGAGACCAAACTTCAAGGAACATCATTTGTGACATGAGGATCATCACAGTCAAATTTAGAAATGTATGCACCGATACAAAGTCCAAAATAAATGTCCCAGCTGCCAGCCCCCAATAAATAAGTCCACCGCTCAAATGGCCTTCTTCGCGAGCCCAATACACGACGAACCTGAATTGCGCCGGCCATTCGGGTTTCCATGCCAGCAAACAACATGTCAACAATAGTGTTCCGTATGCTCCAGGAGCAAAGGCAAACAAAACCAAATGCTGTATTTTGAACTCATCAACAGCAGCTGAATACTTGCAGACAAAGTTCCAGACCGAAATGAATTCCATCCAACGCTTGTATACCAAATATGCAGCAATTGTTACGGTAGTAAATCCCACTGATATTATTAAGTGCATTGGAGCAAATATCATGTCGAAATAGCGATCGTTTTGCAGTGAATACAGAAATGTGGCGACTATTAACGCTGTTCGAGCTACTCCCAAGCTGGCGAATACCGCCCACTGAAGTTTCTTTAGAAACGAATTGTCACAAGAAACTGGAGGAACGGAACTATCTCGGCTGACTCTGATTGGAAGTCCGTAGAATTTGGCAAAATGACGTAGAAATCCGAGATTCCAGGATACCGCGTTCGAATATGATTTGAAGTACTTCATTTTATAGTCAAAATTTGAATGTGACTAAAAGACTGATGAATATAGTTTTTTCAATGCTTTATGTTTGAACAGTGAAGCGCTCTACTTGAGTAAGAGGAGCAACTGGTACAAGGAGTCGCTAAAAACCTTTGACGTATGGAACTTTCCATTAGGAAATATTGCCAATGGTGTCAGATACAT
>JAQGBJ010003263.1:0-13246 GCA_034698345.1 Sphaeridia pumilis
TTCGGGAGGAATGGTAGTGCATCTCGACTTTGCGCCAATTGTTTGCTGTCCTTTGCACTGAGTCCCGTGAAAGCTTCATCAGCCTGGGTGCATTGTTCTGTATACAAATGCTTGGTGAATTTGATCCTAAGATACTTGAGTGCTGAAAGCTGCATGATCCCGGCTGACACTGCCGAAAGAGCCGGCGGACCTTCAATTTCCAGGAACTTGACGCTTGGAAACATGTGACCGAGCTCAGAGAACCAAGCATCAGGAATATTTTCCCAGGCGTCGAGAATGACTAGTTTCTGAAGCTGAGAAGGGGTGCTCCCAAAAACATCTTGCATCCGGGTTTCCGTGGCTATCAATTTGAGCGTCAGCGACTTCAAATTCGGAAAGATATCAGCTAGTGGAACAACCCGGTGAGAATTACGTCTAGGAGGTTCTGGAGCTGCCACCGCAGGCTCTTCTGCAGGTTGAACAGGACGACGTGGAAGATCATCCATTTCTTCATCAGCAAAGTCATCTGGAACTTGACCCATTCTGATAAAACGTTCAAACGCGTTTTCCAAGACGTCATCACGGTCATCTTCCAGCATTGGAATCATCTGTCTCACCCGAGGCATGGGTCTCATCATAACACGATCGATCAGATGTCTTAGCCTTCTTTCTCTTTCTTCTCTGCCACGCTCCACAGCCTCAACCCTTAAAAACCGCCGGTTTCTAGGCGCATTTTCACGCAAATCAAGCACCTCTACTCTCGATAGTACGGATGTGAAGCTCTCACAAACTTCATTGTAATTGAGGCAAATAATCTGACGAACCGAAGCGCTCACGATCTCCAACAGCTTTTTCAGAATGTCTCGACAGGTTTCTTTGATTTTCATATCCTCTTCCGACACAAGCGAAGATCCATGAATCTTGAGCGAGACCAAGTTACCCAAGGTCGCATTAAGCAAGCTCTGCCATCCAGGAATCGTCTTGGATGAGGGATCAAATTCTAAGTGACGAACACAGTTCCATTTGTTGGCACGGCTGACGGCTGCCACGCTTTCTTCAGTCACGTAAAACTCCAACTCCCTCAGACCCGTGCAGCACTTCAACATGTTTCTTAGCACCACATCAGAACCTTCCTCCTTGCCTAGGTGCAAAGTGTGAATTTGCGGAAACCTCAGGTCCTCCATAAACAGCCTGAACACTTGACTATCGTCCAGAATCTGAGCATAATGATGATTACATGGACGAACCTTGAGCTGCTCCAGATTCGGCAGTCTGAATAGCAGCATGTTTCGAAAATCCTCACAGTCGATAGCGTTATTTTCATCAGTATGAGTGGCACTCACGCTTCCGTCTTTCCCGTTACATGGCAGCAGCTCGATCACCTTTAAAAACTTCCCAAACAAGTCTAGGTAATCCCTCAAAACCGCTTCATTCAGGTTTCCACATTGAATCTTCAAGTAGTTGCTGGGAAACTTGTAAGACTTTTCTATCACAAGGCACAGGGCTGACAAAGGCTTGATTTCTTTTTTCTTATTCTTCTTCACTACGTAATAGTCTTCTAGAACTCCAGTGGAAGGGTTGTGTCTGCCCTCGGGGCTGTTGTGCCGGATCCTGATGCAGGCAGTCTGTCGTCGTAACATCAGATCGGTGACAAAGTTCCTCCAGCTTTTGCAGACGGACCTGCAAGACTTCTTCGTGGCAGTATCCACCATATCCAGGATTTTCTCGAAAACCTAACAGGCATGAAAAGATATTGATAGTATATCGGTATTCATGATATTTGCTATAGATCGTGCTTAACTTACCAAGTCGGTCCCAAACGCCTGCTCCTGCACAGTCAATTCCATTTCCATTGCAGCCATGTTTCTTGAAATCCGTATCAGAAGGTTAAACTCCCGATTTGTTTCTTCAAAACAAAGTCATCATACATTAAGGAACGTTTACTTTCAACAGCTTATTAACATCCTTGTCCATTCAAAAATTAACCACTTACGTGACTGTTTTTTATCCGTTACATAAGTAATGACGTCCACAGAAAATTGGTTCCCATGGCTTTGAAAAGTTCTTTCAATTTTAAAAATCCCTAAAAGCGGTTTTCTAAAAAATACACAATTGTAAACAAATGTACATAAATACGGTGTACAAGTATAAACGTGTCTACACAGCCAAACAGCCACCGTCAAATTTGCTGGAGACAAGTTGTTCCAAGGGAAACTTCCCGCTCTTAAATATGCTCGATGGCGTTCTTTTCAAAACCCATGTTGAACAATACGATGGGGCTACATTTTACTCGATGGCTCTTGTTACCCAAAGGCTAAACGTTTATTGTTGTTTATATAGCTAATGATGCTTCGAATTCCTGGTCTATAGGAGGTATGGAAATCCATGGAAAGAATGCATGCAAATCAGCAAGCCCACCATGAATCAGTCTCAAGCTTAAATTCCAGCAAAAAGTTGCTTCTAGCTTGGCTTACAGACAGGACCCTCAAGGTGCTTACCAATTAAATACAAAATCTGTTTTCACTGCACGATTATCGTTTGTAATTTCCTTTTAACTGCTGATTTAAACTGTGGTGTGCAACTCTGGGTAAATTCTGAAAGTCAAACAATTCAGTTTCAGTATCATCAATCATGGTAAGCTTCGAAAGAGTTTCGGTTGTTGATCATGCTTGACATTTATATAATATATATATCAAGTTGTTAATGACTGTCGACATTTTGAATTTTCAAGCTTCCATTTGACATGATCCGCTTCTCCTCTGGCCAAGAGGTGGTGAGTTGAAAATGCTTCTAAATCATTTGGTAATTCCACGGTAATCGCCTTGATTCATGTGCTCGAAATGTATTTTCAGGAAGTCTGGCTCAAAAGCGGCAGTTTCGTCAAAGGCACCTTGTCAACTGTGGATCGCTTCATGAACTTGAATATGAAGAACGTTGTGATTACGAACAAGGTAACTGAATTGATTACGAGCTTTGTTATAGCTGGTATAGATATTCTCGATTCTGATGCTAGAAAGTTTGATTTCATTTATGTTGTAGGCTGGAAAGGAGGAAACTTCCAAAGATGTCTTCATCAAAGGAATCGAGCTTTCAACACTCAACATCCCTGATCTAGCCATGACTAAAGCTTTAGACTTGGAAGCAAAATATGCCGAAGACCATGAAAAGTACATGTCTCTGAAGGCCAGCAAACTCAATAACAACCACGGCACTCGCAAGAACTTCAATGGTCCTCGTCGAAGTGGTCCTCCAGGGGATGGAAAGCAGCCGTTCCGACGCAACTTTGGCGGTAGACAAAATGAACCTTCTCGAGGCAACAACGGGGAAGAGCAAGTCGTCGTAACTACTACTGAAGTCGCTGATAATGCTGAAGATTGGGAATAGTGGCTGGCTAGATCCTAGCGTTCATGTTATGCTCTTCGGAAGGCTTGATTTGTAGTAACGGTAGCGATTACTGTATTTTCCTCACTTTTCTGTTCTGATTATATGTTATGCAGACATTCGTCATTGTTATGATTATACGATCATCGATATAGATTTATTCGAATAACACATTTAGAGACAATATTATTGATGTTTTCACTTTGCTGTAGCTAATACAATCCTTTCGACAGTGGCAGGAGAGTCTAGTTGGAAGTCAGCAGATAAGCCGTTGGATTGACGATAGCTGCGGATAGCACTCTTGATGGCGTAGAATACTGAAGTCGCTAGAAGTAGTGGAGGTTCTCCGATGGCCTAAAATGAGATTAATCACGCTATACAAAACCTTGAAATATTCTGATGTAGGATTTGGCTCGATTTTGCACCTTTGAAGAATATACTGCATGAGGGTTTGTTGAACCCAACAAGATCGCTACATTGAATTCCATCGGTGCATTTGAACAATTAGGCAGCTTGTAAGTTGAAGGTCCAGTAGTAAGGAGTTTCCCTTCATCGTCAATCTGAAGTTCTTCAAGGGTGTAGAATCCGGAACCTTGAAGGAAGGCTCCTTCAATCTGTCCAATGTCGATTGCAGGGTTGAGGCTTTGGCCTACGTCCATTACAATATCTGTTCGCAGAATCTGCAATTGCGTTCAGAAAGCTTAACACTTTGAAGCATAGTCATAAAAATACTGAGCCATTGTGACTGAATAACCGTACCTTGAAATGCCCAGTCAAGCAATCCAGTTCCACTTCAGTACAAGCAGTTCCAGTTGCGTGATAGCTAAATGGTGTACCTTTTCGTTCCTTCTCATTCCATCCGATCTTAGGCACTCTGAAAGCAATCAAGTCATAGAGTTGGAGTGGAAAGACAATCAAGACTGTCAGCTGTTTATCTGCACACTTACTTGTGAAATCCTGTGGCAGACAAGCTGACTCGATCCATGTATGCCATGGAAACTGCGTCATCCCAAACGTTGTTCGCCTTCTCCAGGTAAGGTTCCAGTCTTTCAAGCGAAGTCTCACACGCACTCTGGCGATTGAAAAAAAAACAGAACGATAAGAATCACCAAATGCACTTCAAGATACATCCGATAACGGCAATTAACACATACCACTACCGCAGGTCCTATCAAATCCGTTCCAACACTTGCGGAAGTTGGTGTGGCATTCGGTACTTTGTCCGTTGCTGTCTCGGAAATTCGAACCCTGGAGGTGTCAATGTTCAAAGCTCTTGATGTGATCTGAAAAAGGAAATTAATCAGCCAATAATCATGAAAAGAACAGCAGAATCGTTTTGCCACATACCTGCAACAGTTTAGTGTGAAGTCCTTGACCAATCTCAACACCACCATGAGTGACTAGGACGGATCCATCGACGTAAATGTGAATCAAGGCAGCTCCTTGATTCAGGAATAGTGCCGTATACGAAATTCCAAAGTGTGCAGGGTTGACGGATATCCCACGTTTAGTATACTTGGATGATCTGCAAGGAAAATAGAATGTCTTTCAACTCTTAACAATTATCAGTGTTTAACGTGAGTTTGCGGCTAGGTTTGAGGACTAAATCGGCTTACTTATTGAACTCGTTTATGCTCTTGACTCTGGCATTGTAATCAGACATTTCCAGGCACTGATCCCAGCAGCGAGCAATATTGACGTTTGTCAAGGTTTGCCCATATGGTGTAACCTGATTTTCTTGGTAGAAGTTCTTGCGGCGTAGCTGCATTATCAAGAAAAATCAAAGCGTCCATAAAAAATGCTTTTACTAGCAATCGTTTCAAGACGATTCAACGAAATTATGAAACTCACCTCAGTCGGATCCATGCCTAGACGAATAGCCACTCGATCTAAGATACCTTCGGTGATTAAGACCGCTTGAGGCCCACCAGTTCCTCTGAACGCTGTATTGGACGGAAGATGCGTCTTGCAAACTACACCGTCGAACTCAAAGTTGGGAATGTAATAAGCGTTGTCAATGTTGACCAGAGCTCGTTCAACTGCAGCGACAGATACATCAATAGTGTTACCACCATCGGCATACACGAACACTTTCAGGGACTTGATTTTGCCATCTCGAGATACAACGATTTTATAGTTAGCTAAGAAAGCATGTCTTTTTCCAGAAATTCTCATATCTGTTTCCCTGTCCAAAATACATCGGACTGGACGACCAAATCTGCAAACCACGAGTTCTGTTGTTGATTCAGTTTTGATCACTAAAATTTGGTCAATGCCCCTTACTTCTTTGCTGCTACCACCGTGGGTAAGGCCACAAGCAAACACCGTGTCTCTTTTCCGCCAAACCCTCCACCAATTCGCTTGACTTTCACAATGATCCGGTTGTACGGGATACCCAGGGCTTCAGCACATTTTTGCTATGAACAAGACACCAAATACTTACTAAAAACTTGTGATCAGCTTGTAGTCGAAAAACTAGAAGTATATATTCAGCGAAGCTACCTGTATTCCATTAGGGTTTTGGGTGGCTGAAATAACCTCCATTTCATCATCTTCCCCCTTTGGGATAGCAATGCAGCCTTGTGGCTCCAGATAAAAATGAGCTTGAGTTCCGACGCGAAATTCGCCATCAACAACGATATCTTCCGCAGCAACTTCATCCAAGACTCGCTTGATCGAAACATTTTGACTGTCGTGATAAGATCCATGATTGATAGCTTCCTGTAGAATTAAAAAAAGGATACAACAGTTCTCAAACTAAGATTTCATTATAGGTATTTCAGCTTCAATTCAGTGAATTCATTACTCACCTGGATGCTCAAAATTCTCGGCTCCAGGTCCTCATATTGAACCTGAACCATCTTTGCAGCCCTTGCAGCAGTTATTCGATCGGTCGCCAAGATTCCAGCAATGATTTGTCCGTGACAAGTTACCTGAAAAGGAAAAAGCTCGAATGAGCAACCGAGTGAAATCAATCGCACTTTGGCACTTGATACAATCTACAGCACCTTCTCAGATGCAAAAATTTCCTCATCGTCTTCAGCGATTCCGAAGGTATTCTTGACAGCATCCTTGTGCGATACGAAGCCTATAACTCCAGCGACAGCCAACGCTTCTGCAGGGTCTACGCTAATGATTCTAGCATGGGCTCTCTCACTTTGAACAAAAGCCAGGAAAAGCTCCTTGTCCAATGCCGGAGTGTCATCACAATATCGAGCTTCGCCTGTTGCATGCTTATAGGCTGAAGCATGAACGAGTGGTGAACCAATAGCGCTGATACTGCAGTTCGCATCGTGTTCCTACAAACAATACAAATTACCCAATTAAACTAAACAATTACAACAAACAAAGGCTATTCTATGATATATGACGATTGCAGCTTACCTTTCGAAACAACTGGGAGCTAGCAAACGTGAAATTAGGGTTGTGAGGAGTCTCGCTCGTCTGCGATTCAATATCAGTCTTGAGCCCATCAAAACATTTTCTGATCATGCTGCAATGATGGAACATTCACATCAAGAACCACACTTGAGCTTCAGGCGTAAACATGATTACAGTGGCAATGAATTACTTACTTCTTCAAAGTCAGTTTGAGATACTCTTCAGAATAGAGGGATCTTGAGGTACTGTTGCGTATCTTGTTTTCTAATTCCCGTGTTGCTGAATTCACGACCATTTCGAAAAAGGATCCTTCACCGATTTGCCTAGAATAGAAACAAACAAATAAACGATGATGAATCATGGGCACACGTACTTTCACATTCTGAAACAATTAATGGTCTTTCCCCAAAACTTTGGGCGGAAAAGGTCATATTAGAATCGTACTTTTGGCTAGAGCTTTTGAGTCAGACGTTCTGGTACCAAAATTGGCATGAGCACTAAAACGCCAGAATCGAAAGCCCAAGTCAGAAGTACGATGCTCCGAATGAGCTTGCTTACTTACGTTGTATTAGGTTCAAGATGGAAGTCTAACGAAAGCGCTTCAACAGCCACGCCATTCAATCCCAGAACCAGCGTCTTAACCCAGTCATTCCCTGCAGCAGTGACTTTAGCAGCCAAACTCAATATGGGTACATCAACGTACTTGCGTTTGGACACTTTCAAAATTTGGACGAATTCGTTCTGCAATTACCAATAGTTTTTCAAAATATATCAGCAATTAGCAGCATAGATCCGATATATTGTTCAACAAATTTCAAACAGTGGACCTGCTTTGTATACGGTATTTCCAAATGCTGTACGAGACATCGTCTTCCGTTTGAAAGTGGAACCCTCCGACCAATTGGTACCTTGGAATCTGTGAAGCCAGCCATTCACCCGGTCTTAATTCTACCACATCCATCATCAACGAATTCCAAAATGTCATAAGAACTGACCTATTTCATATCTATAGGCCCAGCAATTCAATACTTCGTAGAAAACTTTCATGTCCGATGCTCCCATAGATGCCATCAAGGATCCGCCGACAGTCTAAATTCAAACTTTCCATTCAAGTGATTGCTCCTTGCAAGAAATATAATGTCTTCAGATCTAAAGTTTCTTACAGCAGTATTTCTTATCTGCTCTGATCCGTACACAGCCATCAAGTCCACAATAGCTTTCAGTCCTCTTGTTTTCCATTCTGCAATGATCAAATTCCACTACTTAACCATTTCGTCTATTGAGTAATCATTATATCAATATAAACCGAACACTCACTTGGCAGCTGCATAATCTCCTTTTTCATATGAGCAACCATTTCAGAAATCGTCACTGCAGCCCCAATCCTCAAGAATGGTTCCCCATCACCTTCTTCACACCGCTTAACTTCCTTCATTTCCGGAATCTTATCCAGGTTGACCACAGTGATCGCAGCGTTGTTATTTCTAGATTTCATCAACTGCCACAGTTCAGTCATGCCCCCCACAACAATCGCTGATGGGGTCTTCTTCAAAACTTCCAAAGCCTGGTCGACTGAAGTTGGTTGAAGCCACACGAGTTTTCCATACTCGTGAGTAACTGGATCTTGTGAATCATCGGAAAAGGAATTCTGTTGAATTTCCCAAACACACATCCGCTCACTATTATTTGCTATGCCCACATTATCAATTCGAAGCTGGTCCTAAGGATTCAAAACTATTATACCAAGATTTTCTCAATCTTCAAAATCCTATCTTCATGGTCGTTCTTGATGTCTCTGATGGCTTCAAACTGCACATTCGCTTTCCTGGCCTTCTTCGTACAGGAATCTTCTATATCAGGATTGCATGATGCTCCACCTCCACCACATTTCTTTCCACAATCAACAAACGCTTCCAGGATCGGTCTGTAACCCGTACACCGACAAAGGTTTCCTACAATATCAATAAAAATGATTACAGAAATGTCAATACCACTAGCAAATGAGTTTCAAGTTTGGCGTAGTTACATGCAGTTACCTTGAAGAGCAGCATGAATAGCATCAACACCGATCTCATTTTGACCCTCATTCACAACTTTTCCATACATCGACATGACCATTCCTGGTGTGCAGAATCCACATTGAGTTCCATGATTAGTTGCAATACTGTCCTGCAAATAGAATATACACATCAACCTTTTAGGGAATTCTTTTTTAATTTTCAGAGTTCTACCTGGATTTCATGACAACTTTTGGCATCATCAGAGATCCCTTCAATCGTCAGAATGTGGGCTCCATGCAAGTTGATTAATGGGCTGATGCATGAATTTACAGCTTTGTGCCTGTAAAGTTATATAAACATTTAGCAATCTGGAAGACAGAAGATAACTGTTGCATTCAAAATATGATTTCAAAACCAGTCTTTTATCATACTTGAAACTGCTTGATCCCGAATCCCATTTCGACAGTAACACCGTGCACGACCCGCAACCACCTTCGCTGCATCCAATTTTAGTTCCCTTCGATTTCACTGCATATAATAACGACGACAAAATTTAATAAGTTTAAGATTCTTGTTGACACCACACCAGCATTTAAAAATTCATAATCATTGAGAACTCCAAAATCACTCTATGACTATTTCGCCAATTTTGCTCACCAATTTCCCGCAGAAAGTATGAAAGCGTCCAATCAGGTTCGACCAGAGGCAGATCCCACTGTATTAAAGAAACAGTAACAAGGGAATCAGTATACCAGCTTGTTCCTACGTTAACCGCCCGGCTTCTCAGCAACGGCACAGCCGTGCCATGCTGATGCGCACCGCTCCTTCTCAAGGAGCATTTTCTTCTTTGTTTACGTTTCGTTTGCATTCCGACGGATTCCCGCAGTCTCGTTCAAAAGCATGTAAAGAATTTAACCGACAAGAGCGCGTTGGAGTGGTGCACTTTTAGTATTTTCTATCAATAGATTTTATGAAGATTTGGCTTTAATTATATAGTTAGTTTTAGATACGAAACATTCACAACTTCTGCAATCGACAAGAAACTGAAATTCGAACTTTATCTTTGTTCGCAGTTATTGACGGGATTAACAAGCAAGCTGTTACAAGAAGGTGAGTAATCGAGCTACTGAGTCTTCCAGATTTCTTGACGACTCGAGTGAGACCATTGCGAATTTAGCGGTTTTAAAATTGTTTTCAGAGACGGACAACAGACAAGAAAGATGTTCGCAAAGGACCAATCCGGCAGACGTAAGAAGTCCAAGCCTATGGCTTTGGACGCCCGCCTGGAGCTGGCAGAAGAAAGAAATCTGGCTCCGATAGATCCGTTGGATCAATTCGTCACTGCAATCTATTCAGACCTGCAGAAGGAGCGTCAACACCGCTACGAAGAGACTAGGAAGCGGGGACGACCTCGCAAAACTTCTGTTGGATATCCACCTGGCATTTTCTTCAAGGGCACAATCTTTGAAGAAATGTTTCGTGGGCGTGGTGATGACAAGGGAAAGAGACAAGTACCTAAGAAAGACGATACCAAATTCGCTGAATATTATCAGCAAATGTTTGAAAACAACTGTCTCCCGGATGATATGGTGCTGGATAATGGCCAGGCAAGTAGCGACAAGGAAAATCAGCGAAAGAAGCCCAATTCTTCCAGTTTGAGGGACCAGTCTGTTTCTGTAGTTCAAGTAACCGTCAACGGAATACATGGTGATGGTGATCAACCCGCTGCTGTTGAAACTGGTGATGACTCTGAAGTCGTTGAAGTGCCACCCGAGTATGTCAGTGACAGCCGGAAGAATAGGTCCATTGATAACGTCAAGACGTGGCTGCGAACGCTCAGGGATGAAGATCTGACAAAAAATCCCAATGGAAGCTTGTCACCAGCTACTTCGGACGGGTCTCAGTCTGTCGAACAACTGGGAACCAGCAAAAGCGGAGAAAGTGGCTCTGAAGACCTCGCCACATCTGATGACTGTATAATTATTGATGATGACCCCACTCCTGCCTTTGGACCAGCTCCATCCGCTACCCGTTCAGCAGAAACTGTGATAATCCGACCTCAACTTCTCGAAAGCAAGGAGAAAGTTCATGCTCAGTCTTCCAACCCAAGCACATCTGACCAAGAAGGATCCTCCGGCAAGGAAAATGTTCCAGTTCAACCGTCTAGGGTTAATGAGGTTCTAGGCAGAAACATCCGTTCGACGCCGTACAAACCGGATATGGAAGAAGAACTCATCTATTTGTCTTCGGATTCTGAGCCCGAAGTTGAAATAGTCGCAACTACCAGGGCCCTTGAAGAAGTTGTTATCACTCTGGACAGCGACTAGACTAGGATTAACTTCTTGTCTCAATTATGATTGTTCCATAATTGTGTGTTCAGGGATTAATTGTACCACAAACTCTTTACACGTTTCTACTTGCTTTTTAGTTTTAGTTTGTCTTTACTTGACAACTTTTAGCCTTTTAACATTCTGTAGCATTCTTAAAGTTTATCTTAGAGCCTCAGTTTTAAATTGGTTGATAGTTACCTATCTCCAACATGTAGTTAGTGGTTATACAGTTGGTTCTGTTATTCAACTTAAGCCTTTTGACATTTATCGACATTTTAACATTGTTTTAACTATAGTTTATTTATTTAATAGCCCATCGTGCTTTACATTCCATTACTTGAACTTGACGAGAATACAGTTTGATATCACTACGCGTGTTTTTATAGTGAAGCAGCCATTTTTTTCTGTAGTTCAGGATACTATTGTAGAAATGCATTAGTTTGGTACTCTTACCTTTTCAAAGTTCACGAACACAGTGAAACGATTCTTCAAATTCGCACTCATCTTGAATGTTCAATATTGCAGAATCCTAATGACGCTTCCTGAAGATACAACGCACAGCTCATCCACTTCAGAACATACACCTTCGGCAACCCTCGAACGTCTACTTCTGCAGCTATCGGACTGGTGAAGGAATGATCACGGATCGTCATATTTGCGAAACGCGCTGGCCAAGTGTGGACGGTATGAAATTAATATTGGCAAAACAGCTGATAATTGTAAAGATAAGGTTTATCGTGTATTGATATTCATTGCAGAGGGTTATACATGACGAGGTTCTCTTGTTTAAGGCCAGCCGACTCAACGCTGTCAGTCAGACACATCATCATCAATACAAGAACAAGAAGGTCCAAAGGCTATAAGCTCAATCATAGAACAGGATCTGAAATCGCCCCAAACTTATGTTAGTTAAACGAAATCTGATGATTAGACGTTCTTCAACACTTCTCCCACAGTTTCTATGGTGAGCCGGATTGAAATTTGATGATTGCGCCTACTGCAAACCACATAAGAACTGATAACGTCCATTTCTTAAATTTTGGCTCAACGTTGAACCATGCTCTATGCAATGCTAGTAGTAGTAGGATGTAAGCTTTTATCGCAGCAATGCATTTTGAAAGTTTAGCCTATTTCCTTTGCTGAAATTTGTATTTTTGCAGGTCTTTTGGTAGCTGCTGCCCCTTTGGAAGCCTATGCAAGTCCTTATGAAGCACTAATCTTTGAAACTGGAAATGTGAATGAATCAGCAACTGCATCAAGCAAGACTGGAAAATCTGCAAAACTGAACGAAGCCAATGATAGCGCAATCATCGTCTTCACAATCGCTAATACAGACACTGGAACACCATGGAACGGAATACCGTTCAGAGAAGCCCATCTTAGAAAACGCCAACACGGCCCTTGCAAGATCTTCACGCTAAAGTTGCCTGATGAAGACGCTTCAAGAACTTCAGTTGACATTTGTCTCTTCCGGTCAAAGCTGGAGGCGCCGTTTGGAACTTCGGAGGCGCTGCTGAGGCAAGTCGATCCATTCGCTGCAGTTGGGCGTTCAGTCAATGAAGTTGAAGGGTATATAGTCGGGAAGAGCCATTCGGAAGTTGTTGGATACATGGTGGACACGTATGAATGAACTGTTTCGAACGTTTTCTCTAAAAAGCTACAATAACTCTAATCTATACTTCATTAAATGTGTGTTTAGATTCTTCTATGGCAAAGTGGACTTCGTGGATGGAAAAAAGAAACTATCGTACTTTATCGAAGAAGCTGCAGTCCTTACAGGACTGGTGAACTACGACGCCAAGCTCTTGCGAAGTCTCTTCTATGTCTTGATACCTCCAAAGACAGCATCCAACAAAACTGCTGAAATGGCGTACCCGTATAACGCAGTGGTGACAAAAGGAGCAAGTATGGACGAGATCCAGGCCCAAAGCAGATTTGGAAGATCTGTAGGGTCCGATAAAAAGTCTTCGAATAGTTTTCTGGCTTTGAGCATGAACGAAAACACATTTTTGATGTTGGGGACGCCGGAGATTATCGTTGATGAAGCTGGAAGCCTGAAATTATGTGAGTTAACCAGATAGATTGAAGTTTGTAACCGCCTAAACGTTGATGAATTATCAAAACGATGGCTCTTCCATAGCTACTATTCAAGGAACTATTCGCATCGATATGGAG
>JAQGBJ010003264.1:0-13241 GCA_034698345.1 Sphaeridia pumilis
CAAGCTACACCCTGCCCTCAAATTCACTGTCAACGTCTCGGAAGAAGAACTACCGTTTCTAGACCTTGTCATCAAAGTGTCAGAAGAACCAACAGTCAAGACCAGCATCTACTGCAAAGAAACTGACGCACACCTGTACTTGAATGCTAGATCGTTCCATCCCAAGAACACCATTGACAGCATTCCTTATTCTCAGTTTTTGCGATTGAAGTTGAATTGCTCAGAAGAATTAGACTTTGCAGAACAAGCATCAAAGTTTAAAAATTATTTTTTGGCCCAAGAGTATAACGAGTACAAGGTTGATCAAGCACTGGAGAAAGTCAGAGTGCAGAATCGTGTTGAGATTCTCTTCAGAGCCAGAGTAAAGGAAACCAGCGATAGAATACCTTTTGTCCAGACTTTTTCCAACAATAGTGATCATCTGTCAAGCATAATAAGTTCCAGATATGAACAGTACTTGCAGTCTTCACCAACATTAAGTGATGTGTTTCCATTACCATTAGTGCAAGCCAAACGCCGGCAGATGAATTTACGTGAGTTTTTTGTTCGAGCCGAGTTGCAGAATTCACAAAATCCTTGCTTGTTACCTGGTACATTCCCTTGCACAACTTCAAAGAGACGGGGTAGGAACTGTGGTGCGTGCAAACACACATTACAAGAATCAAAAGTTACAACTGCCAGCAGGACCTACAAAATCTCGAAGGAGTTCACTTGCCATTCCAAATGTGTCATATACTGTATAAAGTGTATCCGTTGTCCTGCTATTTACATCGGTCAAACTAAACGAACAGTCCAAGAACGAATGTGTGAACACCTGGGGTCAATCAGAGGTCAGAAAAAGGATACCTCAGTTGCCGAACACTTCCATTCAGACAACGGTCATTCAATCGATGACTTCAAGTTTACCTGCTTATGTTTTGCTCCTGCCGACAAGAATGCAAGAATCGACCTGGAGAAGAGATTTATATTTGACTTCCAATCCATGAGAGACACAGGCCTCAACCGTGACTACAACATCAGAGAGGAGTAGTCAACAACTGAACTTCAGAACAGTGCTTGCACTGACGGGATCTGGCGACCCCGAAGTATTCGAGCCACGTCTCCTTTGCCGGCGAAAGGAGATCCATAACAACGTTTCAAAAAGCCGCCATATTGAAATTTTCATTTCAATTTCGCATTGACAAAGACCATGAACGGGGTTCGCACCCAACTCACCACCACTCATTTCCCCACTGCCCGAACTCACCACCACTCAACTTACCACCACACAACTGCCCACTCTCTAGCTCACCACATTTCCTCTGCTTAACTCACCACCATCCAGCTCACCACCCAATGAATTCGCCACGAAATGATTCCCCACCTTCCGAAAACACCACTACCTGAATAGCCCACCAAATTTTTCTCCACCGTTAAAAATTGGCAAGTCTGTCAAACATTCCAAAGTGCATTTTTGATACTCCAAACAAAAAGTTGTATTTTTGACCAATTGCTCTCCGCCAATTGACAAGATCAAGATTGTTACAGGTTGCAGTTGTATAGTTCAGATTTATATTTCTTGTTTTTAATTTCATAATGGGTTTTGGATGCTATAACTTCTATTGTGAGCAACACTGAATTGCCTGTAACTGAAATCTCTACTGATCTCAAAACTATCTCGATAACATAAAAGTATAAAAAACGGATCTAATTTTAATCAAAAAATTAAAACTTAGCAATAGCAGGTGATTCATGCGCAAACTTGAGGTAAATTGGTGAAAAGACGCTTCGTAGTTATAAAAGCAGGCAGAAATTGGTCAGAATCCCTGCTGAATCTGCTACACTATTTGAAATAATATTTGGTTCGTTAAAATGGGTAGGCAGGCACTAACGGACGACGATCCAGGCCTACTTAAACTCAAATCTTACAAGACTATCGGAACCGAATTACACTAGTGGTGACTTGAGGTGTGGTGAGTTCACTACGTGGTAAATTATTTGGTGGTAACTTGTAATGTGGGGAATTCATATGGTGGTGACTTCAGCCGTGGGCAAATTTGGTGGCCATTTTCATGGTGTTGAATTACTTGGTGGTGAGTTCAGTGAGTGGGGAAATACTTGGTGGTGAGTTGGGTGAGATTCTTCGCTATCGGCCAAACTCTGATTGCTTTCACTTGGCGGAAGTGCCAATCAATCGCTTTCACTTACGCTCGGTCAGCAGGTGCACAGCCGATAGTCATCATCGACGAATACAATGGCGACATGCTATTTTCTCCGTTGCATTAGCTTCAAGACGACCAAATGTCCCCGTTAGTCTAGCGCACACAACTTTTTCAGATAACAATGTCAGCAATCAGAAAACAAACGAATGTTTGTCTCTGTCCGTATACATTATGCCGTTTCGCTTCTGCTTCTAGCTCATTGCTCATCGTTACGGCATTTAAACCAGAAAGGCAGTTTACTCAGTTAGATAGAGACAGCACAAAAAAACTGTCAGACAATTCAGAACAGTTGCACAATATAACGTGAATAGTTACTTGTGCCAAAGTATAATTTTGTTTACAAGCCAAAAAACGGGTATTTTATAATATGCATGCTGCATAGTTGCAATTTACTTGTTTTCTAAACGAAGCAAAGGAATCTCAACTATTTACCGTAATTGTACAAAAAATCTTGTTTTTCCTTGTCTTCTCCTACAACCGCCTAACAAATGAAATAAGAACTGTACTTTTAGTTAGCAAAAAATTATACTACTTTGTACACAAGTGCCAGCAGACGAATGTGTTATTTGAAAAGACTTTGGACAGAGCAAAAATATTTTTTACGTTTCACTGGATAAAAACGTGACTAAATACAAACCACGATTTTAAGAAGAATGTTTTCACAAACAGTACATACTATGTACATGAAAATTCTTGTAAATTTACTAATCCACACACAAAACCCATGCAATTTAGCTGCATATTTTTAGGCATGTGGGCGAATCCAGAGCGTGAAATGCGCAAAAATTTCCATGTGAGGGAATTTAATACCGTATGCTTTTTGCCATTCTTTTGCACCACTTATGGTTTCCCTTTGAAGTCTCTTGAAGCAGCTTCCAAGGGCAGATGGTGGATTAATCGCATTACCTAACCCTTTTTACCTGCCACTTGTGATCAAATCAACTTGATATGCTCCTACCGCTCAAGGGCTCAAATGACATGTATACTTATGTAAACTACAAGTTGAAATAACCACAGTATTGTACTTCACATGTGTTGTAGCTCTTAATTGTGGTGTGATTTCGCTTATGCGTATTTAACATTATTTCACAGTTTAAATTTGGGGTCTGAACCACAGGCAGACTAAAAGTAAAAACCGCGAAATCTCTAACAGCTTCCGGTTGACATTTTGTACGATTCAATTATTCTCAAAGTCAGACTGGGCTTGAAATAAATTAATCACGACAGAAGCATCGACTGCTACGATCTACGAGGCTCTAATCCAGTTAAATTAAATTTAAAGAGGCAGAGTTCTCTCTCCAATCGGACTTGGTCCAGCTTAAAGCGGACGTTCATTTCAGCAGCTCTGGGTTTCAAGTCTATAAAGTACTAATTACAAATTTGATTCTGTAAATGATTCGAGACAAGAGAGTTTGTTCGTTGTTGGCCCCGGAAGCATTAATGCCCCATGACGTTCCATGATTCGGTTCTATCTGACTTGACACGACGACTTGAAGTAGTTCCCCTCCGTCCTGTCACAAGTCGAATTGATCCGTTTCCCTTTCAGTTCATCTTGGAATACGTTATATAAGCCATTTACGGGTTTCTTTCTCACAGAATCCCTGCCAGTGGTGTTGATGTATAAATATATTCGGATGGTGCTGATACGTCCTTGGATGTGATTCCATCCATACGTATTTACAGTCATTTACGCCATGAAAGCCGTTAAACACTTGAACGGTTCCCACACTGTATACGACAGCATCTGGAATTTTGGCCACATCTGCCATTTACTCTCTTCCAGCATCTTCACAAGCTCCAGCAAAACTAATCGCCGTATTTGAATTTTATCACACACAAATACTATTCTCACTCCTGAACAAAGTCTTTGAAAAAAGCTTGGGTTCGATGGGATCGTTGCATTTCCTCGAAATAATATTTAACAGTGTGCAGATTGACAAGTAGATATTTTGTAAAGAAGAAAAATAAAATTTCCACCAAGAATGCTTCGTCTCATGATGTGATCTTTGAAAAGGATCGCTCATCACCAAAACTCTGTATTTTGTTTCAAACTTTTGCTTTCTAACTAAAGAGGTTCTTGTAATTATATTTAAAATATCAGTACTTTTCTCTTGCACTAATTGTTTTTTCAAGACGTGATGTTATGGGAACCAAGGATTCTTGCGTGTATTTTTTCACGGGTAATCTGGTTTCATGGATGCGGATGCACAACTGGTGACTGCACTTTTAAATGAGCCTTGGAATGCGGTGGTTGTGTGTGTAGGAACATGTGAATGTCGTGGGTAACCACTGCCACAGTGCTAAAACATTTCTCTCATCGCATTCGTTACATAATATTCCTTTTCGCTATTATCATTATTGTGATTTGAGATTCGTGGCTCCTTTCCACTTTATGCATCTTCATGCAAGCGATTTTCGGAGTTGAACCGTGTGAACTTGGCGTTATGCGTATACAGCTTTTTACAATAATTTATCACAGCAAAGACTCTATCCTTTTGACGCAATCACTTGTATTTTTCTACTCACAGAATCAGTAGAATTTTTTTGGACCTCCGTCTGATGCAATGTATTTCTTGGTTCCAGATATATATATATATTATATATGTACAGCTTGGGCAAGCTTCAAGTGAATATTTAAAGCAAAGAAGAAGCCAAACTGAATCTTTTGAAGCTGCTCAGCCAGCAGAATTAATCGGCAACCAAGTGGATTATGAATATCACACAACGATTGGCTCTTGCTTTAACATTGATTAAACGCACCGGTTATGACATTTAGCACTTTGCTCTAAACGCACACTTGCTTCAACTTTTTCAACGGCACAAAAACAAGCCTTTGTTATAGGGGACAAAAAATGCCATCTCCTCTCGCCCTCCTTCATAATAGGACATCTTTTGTCCGGATTCAGCAAAGTCAGCTTATTACTTTTACATGGACAAGTTTAAGCTTTTGTTGTGTGTACACCATGGAGAGGACAAGCAACAGTTTAAAAATTATGGCCTTCCTTGCCGTTATCTCTTCTTCCGCTTCCACTTCATCTTGAGAATGTTGTCTTGTATATTATGGGCTCCCTTTTTACTACACATGTTCCATTTCTCGGAGACTCTCTCTCTCTAAAAGTCATCCGATTACTCCTGCTCCTCCGGCTTTTTTTGTGTGAACGGGAACAAGTGGGATAATCGTGGGACATTCATTCCGTCAACCCCAGGAACAAACAGGAACAACCATTCTTCAAAAACCCTACGACGCAAACCATGACATGCGTAAATACTTTACACTGTCCTCCCGCTACTGTAAATCATTATTTGAAGCCAGCCAGTTATGTAACAGTCTCTATGGTTTGACAGCCACTTTTGCTGTAATCTGAAATTATTGCACTTGTCTCTCTCTCAGTCAACCCGTACTTATTCTTAGCTCCATTATCCTTGAGCGGATTATGAAAAATATTACCGCCTCCTTCCTTTTCAACTGTCCGTCAGGCCACCAACTTTTGACTTTCAAGTCATTTCGTACACACACACACCTAATGTTCTTTTGTCGCCGGAACAAGATCATATATACGGGCTTGGCTTTTTACACACTTGTCATTCAGACCTTCTTCTTCTTCTTCCAGTCAAGTCAACGTCTTCTCACATTCTCACGTTTCTTCCTTCCTATACATACCCTAAAATCACGTTTCTCGCACACACTTTCACATGCTTCAAAAAATAAACCAATGCCGACTGGCTAGACCGCAAGCAAAAATCGCACATACCCTTTTTGTCACATGCAAACAGGTCTGGGGTTGTGGGTGTACTTGCGAAATTCCTGGCGCCTTGTCGTACACACCCTTTTGAATTTTAGTTTTAAAATGCTTTGACTAATGGCACTTAATTACAGGTGAGACAGTTCTCCGAATTTATTCTGCTCCCACAGCAAGTCTTGCAATTGTCATTCTTTTTGTATCTATTGTTGGCAGGTTTGTCCCACGTAATCAATAATGATAGTTTTCCCATGCTTTCCTACGACCGCTTTTCCTCGGAGCATTGATTTAGTTGAAGCGAACATCACGACCTGTGGTGCTTCTTCTATCTTGTTTGCACAACATTACACACCTTCTGCGACCCTTTGTTTATGCCCGGATTCACGTTCAGTCACGCACATGCATCTTGTTAAACAACAGAGAATCTATTTGTATTGATACTTGAAAAAGCTGGTTGCAGTAAATATATATCGTCGTGGCATATTGAGGCGAATGCATATATTTACGTGGGGTCCTATTCCTTTCGTCATTTCAAGTAAGGATTTTGCAGCTTTATTCTCTGATCTCTGATACTTCTCATCCCACATCTACCAATGGTGAACGAGAAGGTGAAAGTACTTGAGCATTAGGTACCACACAGTCTTGATCGTAATACCCTTCGAATGCTCATATTCTTCGATGACGATAACAGGGGGATTTTTCTCCAAAACTGTTGTCTACTTTTTACATCCATGCCATTCAAGTCTGTGTATCTTATGAACATGTGGAACTTCAATCCACATTTACCAATCAGAAACCCTCTCTCTGGGCAAACACTTGTGTACTTATTGCCGGTTGTTCATTTTTGTGCAAAAAGTTGCGAATTTTGCCATTCTCGTATCAATAATATTTTGGTTTTGGTAACGGACCTTGCTCCATCTTTCCACCACATGTACGGCGTATTTTCCCTTTTGGACATGTATTCTCAGGAGAGTGTATTAGAGCAGAGCCTGGGCCTGTACATGAAAAAGTATATAAATATATATAAATATACCGACCAAAGTTCAAAAGCTCACGAAAAGGCGAAGGAGTAGTAGTTTCTCATCAAATTTCATCATATGTACCAGACCATATCGAATGTACAAATACCAGAAAAATCCAGGTTGATTCATGCTTTTGTCACAGCACACATGTGTTTCAGTATGGACGACAGCGCAATGGTATTTGGAGACGGAAAAATTTCCGCACACAATTCTTCTTCTTCTCTCCTTCTTTTTGACTTTTGTCGAGAAACAATCAATTTTTTCTGCACCTTGTTCTGTACTTGTAGGCGGCCGCCGATACCTGTTTCAATGTCTCTTCTTCAGCCTTCTCTGTTTGATATGACTTGTGCTCCATTCGGATGGATACACAAGTAATTGGGAAGCGAAAAGCTAAAAGAATAGCATAGGAGAGACAAGTGGAGCAGCAACAGCAGCAGCAGCAACAACGTTACCAGCACAACATAACAATAGTCATGTTTTCTATGCTCGTCGAACAAGCGTTTTGTGTGGGAAAGTCGTTTATTTCTTTTTTGTTTTAGGTAAAAGTTTCACGCCACATTGTACGGGACAATAAATCACGGAGAAAAGGCTTTACGCAGGTCGTCTGACCAGTTTCATAATATGACTCTTTCACCCTTGCTTTCTTTCAACTTCTCCTCCAAGGCATAAGATTCAGAGGAGCAAAGCGAAACCTTTCCTTTTTCACCAAGCAACCAGAAACATACGCAACATGTTACCTCAGAAACACCGTTTTGACAAAGAGCAGCTTTTCTTCCTCCCTCTAATCCAACGTGTCTTTACGTCTTTATATGCTTCTTGCTGAATTGTTCCTTTGTTTACACAACTGATTTCCCTCTTTTACTATTTCCCTACCTTCCATCCATTCACTACCAAAACTTTACCACCTTGCCAATTTCATAACTCATAACTTTTCTTTTTTTTGATTTTTCACCCGTTCTGAATATGTATTCAGTGCTCTTTAATACAGCGACCAAACCTACTATTTTTCTATACAAATTCACGTTTAAATTTGAACGAGGCTCAATTGAATGGCTCACAGGGGGAGATGCACTTCCATTCAAACTCAACTGGCTCCAATCCGTCTCCACTAACTCTGTCTGATGTGGCCTTGAATTTTTCCACTTGAACCAACTTTCTTCTTGATCCTTTGGATAGTCTGGAACCAAAGAAGAAAAATTTAGTTTTGGCGTGAACGTAATCCAAATATCCTCCTTATTACGACAGGAGCCAAGTGGACCGTAACCGTTTGTTGGCTATGGAAGCCCGGTCAACTATAATAACTCAGCTTTATTTCTGGGGCTGCAAGGGCAAGTAGAGAGTAGCGTAAAAGAAATAAAAGCGCATATAAAAATATACGTAGTTAGTTGCATTTCCTCCGGAAGAAAGTAATAGCATTTGGTCGTGTGCCGTTATAGATTTATAACATGTGATGACTGGCTAGAGGATATCTTCTTCTTTGGCGTAAGTAAGTAAGCATCTTATAGCATTCAGGTCCATTTGAGTTCAAGTAGTGGGAGAGCAGTGGTAGGTACAAATGAAGCACAACTTTTCTCTTGGAATCCATACAAAGATAAATGAGCTCAAGAGGGTCTAGGTTGCGTTGCAACAGTCTCCATGGATTTCTTGTTTCACAAGAGAAATTTAGCAGATGCAACCAACTAAGAAACCCAAAAAGTTTCCACATTAGTTGCCCCTCACTCTCTTGGAGCCTCTTTCCAAGACACTACAACGTATTTCAGGTCCTGCCGGCCTTACGTGGCTGTTATCAGCTCAAATTCCTTCTAAAACTATAATGTACGGAATCCCAACAGCCAGTTTAAGCTTAAGGATCCTCGTTCCAGCTTTCACCCAACTTATAAATATGTTGTGTCTTTTAACGATCCCTCTTTTCTCTTTCTCTCTTTTCCCACTATTCTTGTTGTGCGCCTTTCCATGGTCCTCCAGCTAATGCTTCACTTCCTTAACGATTCCGAGGGTTACTTATTACAATTCCGAACCATATTCCTCCTACATGTATGCCTTGCCACCCTTTTTCTTCCGTTTACCTTTATCCGCAACTTTACCAACATTCGTTCTCCTTCAACATATATATTTTCTATTATTTCCGTCTAATAATAATCTTCCCCTTTTCTCTTCTTCTTCTGCCTTTTCTCCACTTCCTCATCCTCCGCCAGGCAACCCATCATCGCTTCTTTCACTCAACCGCAAACGATTATGGGACCATTGTGTAATATTCCAGTCTTACTAAAACTGCAGAAGCGTGAGTTGGATCACAACAACACAATCTCCAGTTTTACCTTGTTTTGCCCATTTTGAAAAATTACAAATTACGTCTGTACAAATTCCAAAATAAAAAATAAATCGACATGTGTATCAACCTAATCATAGGTGCGGACGGAGTGAAAATTTCACACCATTACCCGTCTTGAGACCCGCCTCTTTATGCTGCCTACAAAGCCCGTTTCCACCGTCATTATTGCAAATGTTTTCTCGATACAAAGTTTTCGTGCTTGGATGAAGTAATCGAGGCTGCAGAAGCGAGCAATTCCACATATTAACTCGAGAGAAGCACAATGGGAAACTGTGGGAACGGGCGCAGATGGGTGTCGGAACATGAGATCAAAATGGCAACTGCATCATCATCATCAACAACAATAACAAAAACTTCGGACCGGAAGTGAGCAGGCGGAGACTATAATCAAAGACGGTGGTGGCGATCAACAGACAACCGACCGAGACAAGTAGGCCGAAGTAAATTAAGGCGAGGTCAGTCTTGGCGCTTCTTCTTCTGCAGGGAATGCACTGAGGCGTTGCATTGTTGCACAACAACAGAGCTGACACTTGCCGCTATGAGCTACACACTTTTTACTTACCCACTTACACACTCAACAATCAAAATAAAGCAAACGGATACCAGTTTCCTGTCGTTAAGAAGAAACTCCACCAGTGGAAATCCGGTTCAATTCGCTTCTTTTTCTTGCCCTTTGCCTTGAGAATGAGTCAGTGAGTCAGTGCTTCAACAGTAAAGAAAGAGTCATTACTATAGTGCGTTCATGAAAATATTTTTAAAGGGCTGACTGAACTGAGCATAGAACGTTGCTGGAGTGGACAAAGTCGATGCGGCGTAGAATAGCGCATATATAAATGTATCCTTGTCAGTAAGTGAGAAAAAGCACCGGAGATTTAAAATCTCGAGCCAAATAGGTTGAAAACTGGCCGGCATATCAATGACGAGTGTTCTCATCAATCTTGCTACTGAATGGACAAGATAAAATGGCGAAAATTGGCAAACGACCTGGAGGAGGAGGTGAGTCAATTTCGAAGGGGAATTGGTTCATGATGTTGTATGTATTGGTATTAATGTCCTCGAGTCTCCAATGCCTTTTTGCACCTTATTTCTCCTGCTAAGCCTCGAATAATGTCCTCTCGACTTGATTCTTTATGGGTTTTCAAATAGATTTAAATGCCATTTCCGCAGCTCTCAATGCCCGCTTCATCCTCTCGAATGGGAAGGGCGACGCACATTACAATTGAATTTTTCTCCATAAGAATCACATCCCCGCGTATTTTTTATCATCATGTCTCCAGCACACCTTACAAAATTCATCCATAAATGCAATTTACAAGTACTCCTCCTGCTACTTCATGCCAGATTAACGCTCATGTCTTCCTCCATGTCGACTCTCCAGAAACCCTTTTAATTCACTTGTTTCTTCTTTCATTCGGCTTGCTCCATGGCAGAGACCCAGAAGCCAAAAGGTAATGTAATATATCCCTCGTTCTCTCTCATATTCATTGCTCGAACAAGGTTTCCGTCCTTACCATGGCAAATTTTACACGCTCTTCGAAACCAAACCAGTTCGAGTTGACATACAACGCTCCTACCTGTCCCGCCTCTTATCTTTTTTCCTTCTTCTGACAACGACACAAACCAAATCGACTTCACCTTTCTCTGGACAATTACATTAGTTACACCAGTACGCACACCCATTTTCCCAGCTTCTTCCCCAAACTTTTGCAACTCTGCAGCTTCAGCATAATGTTCTTCCAAAAACAGTCTTAAACAGGTTAATTGTAAAAAGGTGAAACATTTAGTCCAGAGACATATTATCTCGTGCAACCATAATTGTTGTAATTGCGAATGTAGACATATTTAGACATAACAGCGAATATTTTTCAAGAATTTTGTTTCGGCTCGTGATGGTCGGCTCACGAGGCTCGGCTCACGAGGCTCGGCTCACGATGGTCGGCTAGTGATGGTCGGCTCACGAGGGTCAGCTCGTGATGGTCGGCTCACGATGGTCGGCTCGCGATGGTCGGCTCACGAGGGTCGGCTCGTGATGGTCGGCTCTTGATGGTTGTCTCGCGATGGTCGGCTCGTAATGGTCGGCTCGCGATGGTCGGCTCGCGATGGTTGTCTCGCGATGGTCGGCTCATGATGGTCGGCTCGCGATGGTCGGCTCTTGATGGTCGGCTCGTGATGGTCGGCTAGTGATGGTCGGCTCGCGATGGTCGGCTCGCGATGGTCGGCTCTTGATGGTTGTCTCGTGATGGTCGGCTAGTGATAGTCGGCTCGCGATGGTCGGCACGTAATGGTCGGCTCGTGATGGTCGGCTCATGATGGTCGGCTCATGATGGTCGGCTCGTGATGGTCGGCTAGTGATGGTCGGCTCACGATGGTCGGCTCGTGATGGTCGGCTCTTGATGGTTGTCTCGCGATGGTCGGCTAGTGATGGTCGGCTCGCGATGGTCGGCTCGCGATGGTTGTCTCGCGATGGTCGGCTAGTGATGGTCGGCTAGTGATGGTCGGCTCATGATGGTCGGCTCATGATGGTCGGCTCGTGATGGTCGGCTCATGATGGTCGGCTAGTGATGGTCGGCTCACGATGGTCGGCTTTAATATGACCCGAATTGGTCGGGTCCCTTGAAGATTTTTGCCGAATTTCCAATTCGGCGTTCGGGTCATTTGAAGGTTGATTCGGGTACCGGGTAATTTGAACATCGAAAATTCGGGTCCTTTGAAGGTTTTAACCGACCGATTCGGGTTATTTGAGCCGAATTGTTCGGCTAACGGGTCTCTTGAACCTCCCCACATGATGTGAATATTTTTGAAAAATATCCGCTTTTAAATCTACATGTGCGTAATTATGCAATTGCGACATTATGGTTGCACAAAAAAATGTCCTTGGACTGACTAATAAATAAACTATAATAGCCAAAAAAATCAATTTGACCATCCTAATAGATTTACATTGTGTGCCTTGCTCAAACGCGTTATATTAATTTGCTGGTTGCATGGTGTAAATGTTTCAAACGTGTTGCATCAAAATCTTTATAAATCTATATTCGTTGAAAATATTGTATTTTTCTCTACTAAAGCAAATTCATACACCTTCGAAGCACAAGATAACTATGCTTGGAAACTGCTTCTTTTCCTCCTGCCTCCAGTCCAGTCTTTCAATTTCAGCAAATCCGAGCTTAAATCCTTGGCTCACACACCACAGTAAGGGGCCATGTCAGGTAAAGTAGCTGTGCTAGGATAAAAGCTAGAACAGCCGCAGCAAGCACCTTGGAATTGTCTTAGTCTAAGCTTCTTTCTAGCAAGCTATTGTGATTTCCCTTTCCTTGAGGAGGCCGGTCTTTTTGGGATGTAACCAGATTATTTCCCATGTACAAGGTGTTTCCCACCTCGGCTGTCCTCAGCATCCTGCTTAAACCTCAGTAATGTCCGCACAAATCCCTTGTTTCCTCCTTAAAAATTTTCATCTCTTTTTAAACTTTCCCTTTGATTCCGACCTCCGGCCGCGTACTTACATTGTGTACACACCGGCTTACTCTGTGTACTACCACCAGTAATACAGTAGTTTTTTAAGAAGCTTAAATTACCCGAACATTCCATCCATGTTATGTTCCCATCCAATTCCGCTTCCTACTTGTACCTAATTTCGTCTTGGATGGAGGGAAGAATAAAAATTCATTGAAAAACCGGTAAAGTAAAAACGATTTACAAGGGTTCCAGAAAATGTGTGCAAGAGAATAGAGAATACAACACAAGGAATAAGAATGTACATGAAGAAATGAACTGGGTATCTGGTGTCAGTTAAAGTCGGAAAGACGAAAAGGGTGAAATATATCCGGGCGATTGGTTGGAGGATCGGATTTTACTGGCTGTGTGTGTCAAAAGCATTTGTTCCATTTTTGGTCTTTTTTAAAGTTTGTTCATTTCCTGGAGAAGGGATAGGCCGGTGACTATAAAT
>JAQGBJ010003265.1:0-13239 GCA_034698345.1 Sphaeridia pumilis
CGAAATTGAAATGAAAATTTCAATATGGCGGCTTTTTGGATTGTTGTTATGGATCTCCTTTCGCCGGCAAAGGAGACATTCCTTATTCTCAGTTTCTTCGGTTGAAATTAAACTGTTCAGAGGATTCAGATTTTGTTGAACAAGCTTCCAAGTTCAAAAATTACTTTCTGGCTCAAGAATATGACGAGTACAAGATTGATCGAGCACTAGAGAAAGTCAGAATGCAGAACCGTGTTGAAATTCTCTTCAGGGCTAGAGTGAAGGAAACAAGCAATCGAATACCATTTGTCCAGACTTTTTCAAATAGTAGTGATCAACTTTCCAGCATAATTAGTTCAAGATACGAACAATATTTGCAATCCTCACCAACATTAAGTGATGTTTTTCCATTACCGTTAGTGCAAGCCAAACGCCGCCAGATGAACTTGCGTGAGTTTTTGGTTCGAGCTGAATTACAGACTTCTCAAAACTCCTGCCTACTACCTGGTACTTTTCCTTGTACGACTTCAAAACGACGTGGTAGGAGCTGTGGTGCATGTAAACACACTTTACAAGAACCAAAAATCACAACATCCAGCAGGTGTTACAAAGTTTCGAAGGAGTTCACATGTCATTCAAAGTGTGTAATATACTGCATGAAGTGCCTCCGCTGCCCTGCAATTTATATCGGTCAAACCAAGCGAACAGTCCAAGAACGTATGAGTGAACACCTTGGGTCAATCAGAAGTCAGAAAAAAGACACTTCCGTTGCCGAACATTTCCATTCTGACAATAGCCATACAATTGATGACTTCAAGTTCACTTGCTTGTGCTTTGCTCCGGCTGACAAGAATGCAAGAATCGATCTGGAGAAGAGATTCATCTTCGACTTCCAATCAATGAGAGATACAGGCCTCAATCGTGACTACAACATCAGAGAGGAATAGCCCACAACTGAACTTCAGAACAGTGCCTGCACTGGCGGGATCTGGCGACCCCGAAGTATTCGAGCCACGTCTCCTTTGCCGGCGAAAGGAGATCCATAACAACAATCCAAAAAGCCGCCATATTGAAATTTTCATTTCAATTTCGCATTGACAAAGACCATGAACGGTCGAAACGTCTGCGTCAAGTACGTATTTTTCCTAAAACTGTGCCTTTTAACTCTCAGAACGTTGTTTTGACTCTTGTTTATTTTCTGTGCACAGACGACGAAACCCGGTTCCTTTGGACCAATTTGTATTGACATGATCCTATGAAGTGATAGCCGTTGAATCTCACAAGTAGCTGTTGTAAAATCACTCCGTAAGTTTCATGCCACGAAAATCGACATGCGGCAATAGAACCTGTAATATAAAACAAGTTCATGAAAACAACTGGGATCGTTCTAAAGAACAATACAATCGGTCGTTTATTTGTACATAATTAAAAGACGGAGAAAAAGATCAAGAGAAAGGGTGGAGCGGCAAAAGTTGTAAAACCTTTAGTTCATTTCACTTGATCCTGAGGTGGGCGTGGAGGTCCAGATACCGCTGGTATTGCGGGATTCAGTGGAATGGACAGTAGGGTAAGTAGTCATTAGCGTGAGCAACAACACGAATCTCAAAAATTTCAAAGTTCCCACCACCATTTCCACCCTCGCCTCCAGCCCCTAGCAATGCTACAGGCCCATGCTCACCCCCACCTCTCCAAGCCTCCAGTCCCTCCGCCCGTCTCTGCGGCTTTCGTCTCAAGCCGACACAGCCTTGATCTTTTTTTGTTCGTCGCCACCTAGCGCCACCTAGCGACAAGAATAGAAAGTACTAAGCGTGCTTTTTTGTCACCCACACATTGAAGCAGTACTGGTTTGTTTACAAGCCCTTGGTCAGGTCGTCTGGTGAAATTAGTGAGTTGGCTAATATGGCTAATAGGCTGGAGCAGCATTGTCGTCAGAGGGCTCGGCTTGCGGGTTCAAAGCGTCTAAGCTGAATAATCCACCGAAGCAAACTCGACGCCAGAGAGCAATGCCGCTTGCGGTATCAAAGCGGCTGCATAGGCTTCCGAAGTAGGTTTGAACCCAGAACGCGCCGGCGGTCGCGAGCACAAGGTGGCTGAAAAGCTTTCCGGAGCATGCTTGACGCCCGAGGGCGCTGACGATTGATTGCGGGCACAAGGTGGCAAAAGAACTTTCTGCAACAGCATGACGCCAGAGGGCGATGGCCCTGGTGGTTGGACGAGTACCTGTCTAAATTTGCAAGACACAAATACATAGTTCAGCAATTGCGGACACGGAACTGCGTAACGCCCACTTCAGAGGGCCCCGTGACTTCAGGAACCAGAGGAGTCGGTTCAAAAGCAGTCGACCATAGCGTAACAGCGCACCACAGGGAGCTAATAGGACGCACTGCAATCACTCCAGACACCTCCCCAGCAAGATCCGGCGGACGTGAACGCGACACGGGATTCGGAGGCGGTAGAGCGGCGGGGACAGTTTCGGGGTCGGATGTACTCTCAACATCGGCGACAGCACAAGTGCAATTTCCCAGTCGGGAAAAGGACTTCGCCGGCGACTGGGCTAATGCGCGGATTCGGCACAACAACAGACTCGATAATTGGTGGGACGACGTTGGCAATCGCTTAGGCGGCGGCTGCATGGGGGCCTCTGACGGCTGAAGAAAGCAAGACATTACCACATTTAAAGCTTCGCCTGCGACTCTCCCGGTGCTCTCAGCTGCGGCTTGGGCGGTGACCTTGGCGGTGACCTCTTTGGTGCCCACACCGGAAACGGCGGGAAAATTATCAACGACGACTTTGGCAGCCACGGTGAATGCGGCCACGACAGATGAAAAGGGTTTTGAGTTACGTCGAAAACCGTGATCACAGCGGAAGCAGCTGCAGGAACAGGATCTGGGTCGACTGGAAGACCCAAGACAGCTGGAATCAAAGGCGAAGACGCCTCGACGCCAACGCGTAAGCCCAGAGTCGGGTCAGAATTCACAACACTAGCCGGAATGGCCTCCGAATGAAGGATCCGGCGACGGTGGCACTTCTTCGGAACCAAGGAGCGAGGGCTGCTGAGGCCCTTCGGGAGTATTAAGCCTTTCTCATTGCGTCTTTCAAAATGTCACGTATGTCAACTTCAAACATTGTATAACACGGAATGATTGAAGCATTCAGCCACAAAGTCCATCAAAGTGAAAACAAAGCGACCTCGGAGAATTCTTAGATGCACACTGCACGTTCTGCGACCGTAGATACATGCGTGGGAGGCGGAGCTCGAGAGCTGAACACACACTTTTTTCTTGTTTTTTTGTCTTGTTACCATTAAAATCTGTTCAAAGTTTGCAAGAGATATGAATTGTACGACGAAGCCCGTTATTGTGAGAGCTGCGGCAAGGAAACCAAGAAGTCCAACTACCGAATCCGGTTGTTCTGCAATTGCTTTTGAACGATGCTGTGTCTATAAACTGGTCGCAATCACACATATAACGGCCGGTAACAATTCGCACACCAAACTTGTTCATCAGCAACGGGGGTGACATGTGACACCCATGCAACAGATGAATAGCAGACGGAGCTTGAAAGACTCCCGTTTTCAGGGTCATATGAACCCGCATATCTATTGGTATGTAATAACGGAAGCATTAAAAAATTTGCAAGCCGTGCAAAAACAAGTTCTGGAAAATTGCATAAAATCCATCCACAATGTGATTGCCAGTCTACCGCTTTTCAGATTATCGGAGCTACAGCGATTACATACAGAAAGCGAAAAATATCAAAATTGAATGCGAGTTGAAAATGGCAAAAGAATTTGCGAGGTATGGGAACGACATACGTCGCACACACACTTACCGGAAGGCGACGAAATTCTTGGCTTCCTAACCCTGGGATGAGACAGGGTGAAACGACCGGAAGCCACAGCGCTCACTGCCTATGATCAGCGTGTGTTCATAATGCGATAAACTGTTCCAGAATTGCGAACAAGTATCGCCTGAGATAAGAAAAAAAGATGACCTTTGTAAATTATATGCAACCTCTTTTGAGATGGTTATCAACGCGTAATTTTTCTCGAGTTTGTTATTAGCATACAGAAATAATTTCCTGTTGGACAATGTGAAAGGTTTTGAATTTTGATTGACTCTTATTTTCTTGCTCCTTCGTATACAAAAAAATACAAGTCAAGGGACTCAAATTACCCAGCTTTTGACATTTCTTGCTGGTTTAGATGACAGAAATGTAACTTCTCACGGTCTTTTCACTCGCCAACTTGAATACACCTGGACTTAAATAAAGATTTTACGCAGTTTTTGTGCAGTTGTTACGGTCAGCTTAAAATGACGGCAACACAGGCAAAAACCAGTGAACGGTGCAACATGTTTACATTTCCGAAGACCCACACACAATGATCCACATAGGAAATTGTTCATTCAAACGGCATCGAATCAGAACTTTTGTTTTTCTCGGTAAGCATGTTCGAAATACGCAGATTGATTCATTACCAATTTTACGTAATACAATCTAAAGTGCGCATACGTTTGAACATGGAAATAATAATCTTATCATCGGAAGCTCTGTTGTTTTTGAACTTTTTGGAAAATTTTGACAAGTGCATTTTTTTGAGACGTGATATATGAACAACTGATCCAGATTTAAATGCGGTAACTATATTTGCTGCTGGCGCTGTAGCCTTATCCAGTTCAGCTTGCGAAAAGTCAATCAAGCTGGTAATGGACAAGTTGTAAAGTTGCTGATTAGCGGTTTCCTGATGTGTAAAATCTTTGAAATAGGCCTTGCATTATCATAGTAACTAATGGACGAAGACTTATATCGGTTGCTGTCAAAGTCATCGATCGGGCCTATTTCTACTTAGGTCAACAAATTATGAACGGCCATCAAGATAGCTCCTGCCAACGTTCCAGTCTGGGTTGAATTTGAGTGAAGAATAAACACAAAAGGACTTACGGGTGCGTACGGATAACGATCAAAAAGTAACACCAATGGTGCAATAACGAATTGAATTAATCACATCACTGTTCTACCGAGCGTGTTCCATGCTTTCAATGATTTCACGCGCCAATCGACTGTTCTCCGAACTTCTGTGGAGTTTGTCTCGATTGGTTGGATACTGGACAGTCTTGTACAATTTTGCGTTCACGTTATCTTGGTAGTAAAATCAAGCAGTCATGATCATTTTCTACAGTTGATACAGATGCTGCTGCGAGATTTGCTAGATTTCTTTGCAACGGAACTTGTGGTTATCAACAATCGTATGCGTTCTTCACGCTCACAGACAGAGGGAAGCGTTGAAGATTCGGTTGGCTTGAGGTCCTTTTTACCAGTCAAAATTTAACGGTTTATTTGATATGGTTGCATTAGGTATTCCGTTGTATACTTTCAAATGGGTCTACTCGAAGGCTGATTGTCGTGATTAATGATGTCTGTTCCGCAGTCATTTATCGTTAACTTTGCTTGAATGACGTGGCTTGATTAGACCGCTCATGAAGTGATTATGCAGGCTGAAAGAAAAAGTTTCCCGAACAATCAACTTTGATCAACTAACGAGGCTCTTATTGTTCTTTTGTCGTTTTTCATGTAAATTCCAGTCTAATGACACTTCTTCTTAGGAATTGTCTTAGGAATGGCTCTAGCCAGTATTTTGAACAGATACAAATTCACGACATAACGATTACAAACACAATAGCAGTCATTAACATACGTAACGTTCCACTCACGATTTCCTCACAACTATCAGATATCAAGTTCAACTTCGTAAACTGGGTCATCTAGAATTTCTGTTCGAATATTGTGAACACTTTCTCTCGGACTATCCGTGGTTGCAGACCGCTGTCTAATACTTTCTGTTCTACTGTGAGACTGTAAGTAGTATTCAACTTGAACCTTTGCGTGGATTTCGGAAATCGCTGGGCCGTTGAAGCGGAGATTGAGAAGATTCTGAAGTGTGGTAGGGTTTAAGTTAAAGCGGCGTTTCGACTTGTACATATTCAGGAAAGAAAACGCTCTCTCGGCCTCTGCCGATCCGGCAGGTAAAACAATCATTAACTTAAACAAACTTTTCAACTTGGGGTTCGAAATTCATGTCCGAAGCTTCCAATATATACAAAAGGCTTTCTGAGGGTTTGATATGTGCTAGTGACTGTATTTTTTTACCGTGGCTATTCAGAAAATTTAACAACTGAACGCATTCTTCTTCTCCAAAATGGAGATACAAACATAGCTGCTTGAAGTTGTCTTCCTCATCTTTGTCTGGTACATACCGACCATGCCGAAGGTCATAACTGTGTTCACGAAAATCTATCAAACGCAAAGCCTTGAACGCATAAATATCGAAATAGTCAAACATTGCGCCGTAAATATGCTCTACAAGTTCGCTTCTAAATTCGGACAACTTCAAACGGTTTTGCAAATACAAGTTGTTATAACATGTGACGTCATTTCTACAATGTTCAACGTCATGGAGACTGCATTTACCAACTATACATTTTCCTGGGCACTGACAACTTGACAAAAACCGCTTCAAGTGTACACCTTGTCCCAATTTCAAAGAAACTAATCGTCAATCCCTTCTTCGGCTAATTTATAAACATCAACTAAAAGCGATCTAGCTTCGAACATCAAACTTATTTTGCGGAAAATTTCAAGTTAGTCTTGCTGGGCACGAAGAATTACTGCATAAAGCAGGCTTGTAACTGTATTATACAAAGCAGTTGCAAATTTAACACTGTTACCCGATTTCCATGTTTAGAGAAACGCGAAAAAGCACAACAAAGTGGGTGGGTAGAGGGAGAAAATGGCAATATTTCGGAAATTCTTCCTACATCAGGCCAAAGGAGAAATCGAATTAGAATTAAAATTCCCGCTTCCCTTTAAGTCAGCAACTAACATTAGTTACTGAAAACTAAAAATCTTTTTAGTAACTAATGTTAGTTGCTAAGAAAAACTTCATGACAGGCATAGCATTCCATACGGCAATGAACACTGTTGTTCAATTTCTGCAGATGTAGCCAAGAGTCCACCCCTTCGGTGGCAAATACCCCACCATTGTTTGGAACAAATGTCGCCACTCGTTATATTGCATGTATTCGGCCTGATGAGGATTCCAGTCACTCAAGCGTTGTTGTTCTCAAAGGTTTTATTATTCATTTGTGTTGGCTCCTGTCTGTTTGTAGTTTTTTTCAGAGATGAGCGCACTTCGAAGATTTCTATGAAAGAATACACATCCGACGATCTCAAGCCATTCCGGTTACAGTTGATCAATTGCGATATGTCTTGCGGCATACCGTATTTGTAATTCTCTGTACAATCGTTTGGATACCCGGGTGTGACGTAACCCAGCAAGAACAAATGGAACTTAAATGGCTCTGCTTGCTTGCACAACACTAAGACCACACACTATTGACTGACTTTCGGAATTCAAATTCAACTTGACGTGCAAACTCAGCAGTTTCATGAGTTCCTGCGCAGTTGGTAAAAGTTGCTCACCGCCTCCACTTTGACAACGAATGGCTACGTCTGAAATCCATGCAGCGTTCGTCGAAAAGCGCAGCTTGAAAGTTCCAGTCAACTGTTGCGCAAGCTAAAGATTTTATGTCATTTTCCGTGCTGTCCAATGGAAGAGCAATGTAAGAAGTTTGATCGTCGTAAGTATAAGCTTTTCCGCCCATCTCACAGTTTCACAGTTACCGTTACTTTTGAAAAGGCCAGTGGTGGTTGATCCAAAGACGAAGAATTCCTGGTGGTCGAAGCCCATGCACTCGGAGCTGGAGTCAGCGTATTTAATCGTTCTCAAAGGATAATCAGGTATCAGCTATTATCGAAAGAAAGTATCCTTTCAAACCTTTTGGTTCTGAAGACGAAGACGGAAGATCGTTGAGTTGTCTGAAGCGTACAATATCATAGAGTTAATCACCACCGTGTGAAGATATTTCGCTGAACAGATATCGGCGCGTATAAGCTTCCTGATGGGTATCCAAATTTTCACTATTGTATAACTGAAGCTTTGTTACTTAAGTAAACTAACAATAGTGTTGTTTTGCTTGAATTCCTGCCTTGTCCTGTTGCTGGCCACTGTTAACGACTTCAGTGCTTGGGATTGGAACCTGAGCAAAGATTCTTTTTCGTGGTTTTTATCAAACACCGGATGTATGTAATGAGATATAATGACTTACGCATTTCACCATCCAAATCCCCGTTAGGATAACAAAAATGTACTCCAAAGCTTCATGTTTCTTTCTGGCTTAATTGCACTTGCAAACCTTTGAAATACAAGCTCGTGGCCGAAAAGATGGCTACGTGGATGACTCATCTGTTCCCGCATGTTTGGTTGACAGTTAGACATAAAAGCTTGTAGCGGTGTATGTACGTCAGGGAGCATAATTGAATAGTTCAGCTTCTTATAGTTGCTTCGTTCTAGCTTTCACCCATCTTCTGTCCTCATGCAAGTGCATGAAAACATTGATGAACATACTGAAGCCTGGCTGATATGACTGGCATAATTTGAAAGAACCTGAAGCTTTGTAGCTGGCTTGTGTCTCATGCTTTCCTTTCTTTCCCGAATTCTTCTTTTTGAATGCGTTTTTGACATTATGTGTATGCAATTTACTTACATATGTTCTGTACCGTGAACATACCATAGCTCATCACGCACCACTTCCAAAACCATTCCGTACGATTCAGCTAACCGATCAGCATTATAATCCAAAACATGTTCTAACTCAAAGGGCTTCAGCAGATATATCAGATGCTTCCTTCAATCGCAATCATTACGCCACAGAGACTCCATCGCCATTTTCGGATACCTTCCTGAATCCATTCCTTTTACATGAAGCCCAAAATTCAAACGCTGTAGCACAGCAGAAACCAAAATCAGGTACCTTCCGGTTGCAGTTATAATCATTGCTGAAGACGACCGATTGGGCAAAAGTAGTATCCGCTCGTAAACGTAATTCTGAACGGATTCCAGCAATTTGAGTATCGATGGAGACCAAACAGGACAACAGTACGATAAAGCAGGCTAGACGCACGCTTCAAACAACGTATACACATGAAGCTTTTAAAATCGCTTTTAACCTCGCTTTTGAAATTACTCCTCGGGTAGCTGCTGCCGCCGAAGCTGCCTTACTTTTTGCTCTGCTGCAATGCTGTCTGAACAAGCCAGGCGACGTAAACAATACACCCAAGTACACATAACAACTGACAGTCTGAACTTTGTTTCCTCCATAATGGAAGCTAACAGCTTTTTCCACACGTCCTCCATTTCGAAAACACATCGCTTCGGTCACTCGATTCACAATTAGTCTATTACAGTCAAAAAATTCCGAGAGTCTGTCTATCTTCTTCTGCAACATCTGGCTTTAATAACACCAGCTTCGGATTGATGATGGGGAGGTTAACTTTCATATTCAGCGCCTGCGTTTCTTCTTCAAACTGAAATGACAGAGACGTGCCAAGTTGAACCAGGCAGTTACCTCCACAAGGGTTGCCTACGGATACTTGCTCCCAACCCCGATTCATTTCGAGGATGATTCTCATCTTTTGGCTCCAACGGTCGTAGTTGCTGTTATCAATGTTGGCGAGGCTGATCCAATTTCAGACACCCTTGGCAAGTCTTCGGCTCTACCTTTGTCGCAACTTTGCCAACGCTTCCACTACCTGTATGGAAGTAATATTGTTTTGGAACGACTTGGAAAATCGTGACCCAGGCTTTCCAGTTGTTTGAAATTAATTTTACAGTTGGCCAGTGATAGAAGTAACACCCCATAGTAGCGTGTGCATAATTGGTCGTGAATGAGTATACTGTTTTACCAAGACCTTGAGTATGGGTCGGTGGCATTTGTGTTTTTGAGATGCTCTAATCCTTTCAGTCAGGTAGTTGGTCTCACTGCTAGTATGATCTTTAATGTATGTGTTTTGTCGTTCGAACGAGTTGAATGATTCAAGTATCTCTTGCTTTTTGGGCTCAGTGAGAGAAAGAGTTTGGCAGATTCAAGTTCGAATTCTAGAATCTTTAGAAACAGTAGTTTAAGTTGGTTCTTGTTATATAGTAAGATGCGTGTTGAGTGTTTAAAAGTAGTTCTTGCTTTTGTGGTATTTAGAGAAAATTTTTGGCAGAGTCACGTGCGATTTTTAGAAATCGTGAAACAGTAGTATCTGGGGAACTTTGTTTTGCTGCCTGAATACAATGTTCTGCTCGAGCAAAACCAAAGCATTAGAACATTAGTGTTCCATTCGCAAACATACAAAGTGAGAGAAAAACAAGTCATTCGAGATTATTCTGATTCTGATTTCCATCCTGGTCGACATGGTAGTGGTAGGAAGAAGAAACGACGTCGTCGTAAGCGGAGAAAAGCTCGTTTTGAACGAATTTGTGAAGACCGCGCCATTGTTGCAGAAGATTTCAGAAATATAAGTATTTGCTTGGATATTTTGATATTGGAACATTTGGTTTTATGATGTTTTGTTTTTTAGGTGGCATTCTGAACCATTCTTGTAAAGCAAATGCGAGAATGGACATTTATTACGATGGGAAAACATTTTGGTGTATGCTGGTCGCTGACCAGGACATTAAAGCTGGGTCGGAAGTTACTCACAATAACGGAAAAGATTATTTACTGAATGTAGGTTTCCAAAGTTAGAGTCGGGGTTTATCGAAAAGTGGCCACGCGAACGACAATCATCCGTTTTATCTTAGCGCCTAGGCATTGGGGGTAAGCTGTCCTTGGTTGAGCTGATACCCAGGTGCTAAGATTGCACGGGAGGTGGCCGTTCGCCTTGCCATCTTTTGCTCAACTCCGACCAGTTTAACTTTGGAAACTTACCGTCAAAAGATCTAGGAACCTTAATACTGTCGTTTCTAGAATAATCTCAGATGTGTTTGCTCCGTGTGTCTTGGACAGGCACGATCGTTTGTACCTACGCCTATTGTCTCGCCCCAGATCTTATATAGCGGCCCTCAAGTTGAAATTCCAGCTGTCGAATGCACGTGTACGTTGGACCATCGGAGTTTGAGTTAGGAAATAATCAGTTTTGCTGATGTGACTGCTTACATTCGTTTTGATGTTAAGTAAAAACTAAAGTTTGAAAACTTGTTTGAACAGAGCAACTCACACTTTTGGTTTAAAAGCCGTGAGCCGAATCCAATGAGAGAGTTTGGAAAGAATGTCCTGTGGTGGCATCGCTGAAGAAGCTTGAGTCGTTGGTGTAATTTGAGCCTGGACGTGATTCCGACTTCAAATGGCAGAAAAAAGCACATGAAGTCCTTTTTTCAATCGGTCTTGAAAGAAGGGACTTCAACTTGAGGTGGGTCCAAGAATTTCCGGCATCATTGATACCTTTCGTTTCGGTGTAAAAAGAAGGTTGAAGTTACGTTTTGCAGGAATTGTGAAAGAGCTTTTCGGTTGGATTACCAGAGCAAGCACTACAAGGACTCGTATGCATTGGACTCCGGTCTTGAGGGTCACTCGAAGTGTTCCGTATTTGATGAGAGAAATTTGGTATGCTGAGAAGCGATTGAAAAGATGGAAAGTCATCGATATGATTCGGTGTTTGCAACTTTGAAAACAGGAGATGTATTTTTGGAACTTTGAAAACTGGAATTCATTGTAATCTGTATCTTGGTTTGTTACAGCCCTATCCATGATGTGGACATTGTAGATCACTTGTGCCCCAAGGATGTCATTTGTGTTTTAAGTTAGTTTGTTTTTATGTTTTTTCATGTTATCGAAAATAAAGTTGATTTTACTGGTCACACTTCATGTGAACGTGTTTTCGGTGTTCAACTGTTGTGTGTCCAGTGGAGTTTTTCTTTAAAACCGTCGTCACTACATCATTTGTCATCGTTTTTCGAAGGTAATGCTGTACCATTTCACTTGTTGTTTTTCAAAGGGTGTCAAAGTTAGTGTAAGTCTTTTGAATTTGTTGATATGAATGATTTGAAATGGATATTACAACAAAGTTACCCTTGTTTTTGATAAGGTTTTCTGGTTAGTTAGTTAGTTAGTTAATTCTAGTTAGTTAGTTAGGTAGTTCATCAACGATTAGACAAACGTTGATGAAAAATATTGATTCGGCTAGGGTTTAAAGTGTTTTCTTGTTCTCGCGGCGACACCAGCGAGGGCTGCACGGAGACGGTCTCGCAGCCAACAAGGAGGGAGACTGAAAATCATCATTACTTTCTGCTATCGGGTTTGCAAATGTGTGATTAAGAATGGGTACCAAGTCAAAGTTTGCACATTTGGTGGAGAAACGGGAAGAAGATGGCTTCCACGTCTGAAGTGAAGAATTGGACAGATATCCAAAGAATCTCAAAGAACTTGGCCTCAGTCATGACGTCAATCGACTCACTCATCTGACGACTTTTGGCATTCACATGTGTGGTATGGGAATTAACAGAATTCAGGTCGGTCGTAAGGATCAAGTGCTTGGCCTACAGATTGTCGTCAAAGTTGCTGCGTTGAGCTCAACGTCAAAATGAAAAACAAATTGGCATACCGCAAACAGCGAGAGCAGTGTGGGTTACCTCGCACATTCAGGTTACCAACTGGAAAGGTGTCAGCTGGAAAGAGTATATGACAGAAAAGAAGGATTTCCGGACTTATACTAGTTCGGAATATGTTTAACAAAGGTCCATTCACTCGTACAATTAATAGGGGAATTGTTTTGTTTAACATCCTCAAGGACTCTACCTTTGTATCTAGATAGTGTAAACTTTGGAGTACTTCCTTACATAAAGCGAATTTTTCCTATAAGCAAAATACAACTGAAACTTTTTGATGATCTTTGACCTAGAAAGGGCTGTCCGGCGTGACCCAAACTCAATAGTGTAGATGCTTGAACGGACTATCAGGTGGTCCAAGTCCCACGTCAATCCCACTGTCCATTCGTGAGATAATTGTTTGACGGACGAAGAGACTACCCTGCACTTCCATTAAGTTGCTTCGCGACTTAACAAGCCAGCGGAAATGATCTTTCCGTCGGCCTATCAAGAAGAGTGATAAGGATGCGGTGACCATTGAAGGAACCCATTTGTAGAGTTTTAAAAGGCGGCTCGAATGGTATGTCACATGTCACCCTAGCTACCCCCGTGTAGGAGAATGAACCGGGAGACCCGGTGTTGAAGGTAGCTTTAGTGAATGGGGCAAACTGATCTTTGACCCTGTTGTAAGTGACCTAGGTCCACCATATTCAGTAGCAAGGATGCTTGACCTGAGTACTACTTTTTGCTGAAGGTCGCGCGTCAATCCGTCAAACAGTTCAGAAGGCATA